>CAUYRT010051987.1:0-75425 GCA_963574885.1 Lepilemur ruficaudatus | reverse complement strand
AGCAAGACCCCGTCTCTACTATAAATAGAAAGAAATTAATTGGACAACTTATATATAGAAAAAATGAGCCGGGCATGGTGGCTCATGCCTGTAGTACCAGCTACTCGGGAGGCTGAGGCAGAAGGATCCCTTAAGCCCAGGTGTTTTGAGGTTGCTGTGAGCTAGGCTGACGCCATGGCACTCACTCTAGCCCGGGCAGCAGAGTGAGACTCTGTCTCAAAAACAAAACAAAACAAAAAAACCCTAAAATCCCTACAATGATCAGAAGAGGAACACAATTTTATCAGTTTTCCAACATACTTACTAGATTGTTGTTTTGCGAACATTTTGTTAAACAGCCAAGGTCTCTGTCTCCCCCTTACCAGCCCTCAGCCCTCAGCCCTCTTCCTTCTTAGCCCACACATCCTCAGCTGGGAGGCCCTTCCAGGCAGACTCCTTCTGCTGGTGTGTTACACATTGAGTGACCCTACGGGCGATCGAACTAAGAGTTGTGGAGGTGTAGGGGTGGGCTGAGGGTGACATAATACCTTCCTTTGGTAAAATTGTATTTTCTTCTCCACGAAGAAAATACAAGTGATCATGGCCATTAAATAGAGGGAAATGATTAATAATAAAATTATTTTTAAATCCTTCATGAGTTTTTACAAAATGCAACCCCATGTGCTCTGGGAACCTCGAGGCTAACAGGCACCCTCCAGCTGGACCTCAGCCCTGGGGGAAAGAGTAGGTCCTACTCCAGGCCAGCACTGACCCTATCATCACAGTTGAGGGGACTTCTCAATGATGAGCAAGCTCGCAGTGAAAGGAGGTTCACCACGGTCGGCTCTGGAGGTCCATTTCCATCAAGTTCTGCCTTTTTCGTGAAGCCACCCCAGTTATAAACACCATCTCACTAGTGTCTTTGTCTCTATTAAGGATAAAAACCAACACTAACACACTCTCATTCTGAGGGGGGATTCTCAACATATATAATGTCCTCTCTCCACCCTTTTTGTATGGATAGAAATAATCACTCTCCGTGGAAAAGAGACTTTGGTAAGCGGTCCTTAGCACGAATTTTACCTCTTTCCTTCCCTTCCAATATAACTAATTCTTGTGGGAGTTTATCTTTAATCAGTTCAGCCTGCTATAACAAATTCCTATAGACTGGGCGGCTTATAGATAACAAACATTTATTTCTTGCCGCTCTGGAGGCTGGAAGTCCAAGATCAAAGTTCTGGCAGATTCGATATCTGGTGAGGGTTCTCCTGATTTGCTGACAGCCACCTGCTTGCTGTATCCTCATATGGCAGAGAGAGAGAGAGAGAGATCATCTCTTTTCATGTCTCTTCTTATCTGGGCACTAATCTCTTCATGAGGGCTCCACCCTCATAACATCATCTAAGCCTAATTACCTCCCAAAGACCCCATCTCCAAATGGCACCACATTAGAGATTAGGGGTTCAACATATGAATTTGTCAGGGGCACATTCAGTCCACAGCAGAATTTATTCCCAAGTTTTTTAAAAAATCAAAACACAACCAAAAATCCCCAGAACATATAAACAGACAAGAGACACTCATGGCAAAGGCCATGGACAAGGCTGTGGGATCCAGGCTCCCAGCTGTGGCGCAGCATTTGGCGACACCACACATTCACTGTCATGCCTGCTGGCTCTGGTTGCCCCAGGGACCCGATAACTCTCAGGCTTTGCAAGAGGCATGTTAACGTGCACAGGCAATCGGAGTAGCATTTGGGGTGACGTATAAAGCAGGCCTCCTGCATCGTATCAGATTTTGCTACATTCAAAGCTGTCGTTGGGGCATGACACCCACAGCAAGCAGGGGAGATGCGTTCCACGGCAGGTACCAGGCTTCAGACCTCTCAAGAGGATCACAAATGAAGGCAAACTGGCTGCATCAAATATGTTGTAGAGTAAATGGTTCTTTCTGCCGCTTCCCTTCCCATGAGTTTTTGAGTTGGTTTATGTGACATTAGCAGAATCTGTCTTGCTGTCTCTTTTAAGACAAAGAAAAAAGTCAGTTACTTTAAGAGAAAGAATAAAAGCCTTGCCAGGGAGGAAAACTGGGTTCTTTGGAATGTGCAGGCCCCAGCTGAACGGGGAAAAGTGAAGCAGATCCCAAGTCACTGAAGCAAGGAGTACAGAGCTCCTCAAAGAGGAAATCTTGCCACACACCCTCTCTGGCATTGTTAGGTGGATAGTTAGGAACTCTGGCTTTTCTCGTGATAAGGGTTCCCTGTTTTGGTGCTGCTTTGAGAAATTGTTCCACCTGGGAAGGATAAGAGCGGGCACTCCAGTTTGGTGTTGCCCCACCCTTAATCCTGTCCTGAGCAACTGCTATACCTGGCGAAGGAGGGAATGCTTTATCAATCTAGGAATTCCCCAGCCCAGGCACAATAAGATTTAGAAAGTGACCTAAAGGAACCTAAGGGTAATTAATATGCCATGAGCTTGAGTCTGTATTACTGTTCACCCCCTCCCGGGTGGGCTTTCTTAGAGGGAACCCGCATATGCAGATGGAATTTTCAACACCTGTTGATCATTTGATAACATCCTACACCTCCCAAGAGCCCACCTCCAGACTGGGCTAATAAAAAGAAACAATCTGCAAAGCCAGAGGAGTGGGTCAGGCATAGGAGTGGGTCAGCCAGCGGCGAGTGAGTTAGTCTGTCTCCCTCCACTCGTGGAGACAGACCCGTTTTATTCTACAATGAAGAGCTTCTCTTGTGAAACTGCTCCCTGCCTGAGGTTACTCCGTTGTATTGGCCTTACTGGTGATTTTTCTAAGAAAGGATTCAGAGGACCCGCATAATAGTCTGGACTTGACCCTTTGGTGTGTCTGGTCATTCTTCAGCTAAGAGCACACCAAGAACCGAGGGCAGACTCCCACCGTGACATCTTTGTGCCGAAACCTGGGATTCCGACATCCCCTGGCATCGCAGCATATGATAATAATACATCTCCCTAAGCCGCACTTGGCTTGTGCAGCAAGCCAAGCAGCACACAGACCCAAGCAGAGCCAAGCAGAGCCAAACCCAACCGGCAGCCTGGATTGCGATGCTTCCAGAGAACTTGAACCTATAAGAAATGACATTAACAAACAGCCCACGAACAGACTGGATGCTCCGGACCAGCTGTTTTGCACGTGAGTTCATCTAAAACAGCAGTGTCAGTGAGGGGTGGATCTCTCTGAGATCAGGTGCCTGGATTTGCCACTGCAGGGGTTAGGGAGGGGCACAGGGACAGGGGGCTTTTCATGACATCTGCTTTAGCTGAGATGGGACCCTCATCCAAGCCTCTCTCTGGAGTAAACTATCAGGGTCAGTCTCCCATCATGACCCATAGTGACCAGCAAGGCAACTCACTGGAAATGGGCAGAGCCTCCAGCATAGAAAACAGTGAGGTAGTCAAGAGTGGGCCAGATAAAAACAGCTAACGCAGGCTGTTTAGTTCAAAATGCTGAAGCTCCATGGTCTGCATAAGCACGGTACAGTGAACACACGGGATTAGGCCCGGGCTGGAGTTGATGAGACATGATCAGCACACAATGGTTTTAACAGGCACAGTAAGCACCCGGTTCATAGTTGCTCTCTCTGGAGTGTCATACTGAGGAGGATCCTGAGGCTGTAATTGAGCCCAACAGGGAAAAGGACCATGATTAGTGGGAATATCCACCGTGGACCCGGGGTGGAAGTGTGGTGGCCCATGTCCCATATACATACCATCTGAGCTACACACTGGCATTAGAAACTCTGGGTCTGGAAAAGTAGGTTGGACTCTAATCACGGAAAGCTCTTAATGTTACATTGAAGAATCTGACCTTTATTTTGTGGAATTTTGTGGTTCATTTGGTCAGAACAGTAGTTCTAAAAATATGGAATGTAAATGCCTTTAGCAGAATTCGTACTCTCCGTTTGCCAGAGGAGCTGCACAGCTCCTGTCCCTGTTGTCTTGTGCTCAGTCATGTCTCACATTTAAATTACCTGAAGGTCTTTGAGTTTGCAAGCTTGTTGTGGGTAACAGAGAACCACTGTTGGATTGTGAGCTGGAAAATGACATTATCAGAAGATATTTTAAGAAGATTATTCTTGCAGGGATGTGAAAGTTGGATTAGAGAGAGAGAAAAAAAAAGTAGAAGCTGCAACACTAGCTAAGAAGTAGAGGAACTCTCCATGTAAGAGTTATACATACCTAAACTAGAACTGCAGAAATAGAAAAGAAGCGACAAGCTAAGTGATGTCGCAGAAGTGATATCAAGGCTTGGCTTGGGTTAGGGGGTAAAGAAGAGAGAGGCTTTAAAAATGGTGAAAGTTTTTTTGGTAAATTTCAGAATTTTACAGGGGTACAAAGGTTTTGGTTACATGAATTATTTTTGTACAGTTTGAGTCAGAGTTATAAGTGTACCCATCACCCAGATAGTGTGCATTGTACCTAGTAGGTGTGAATTTACCCATTCCCTTGTCCCTCCTCCCACCTGCTTGATTTCCATTGAATTTTACTACCATATGTGCACATGAGTTTTGATCATTTAGTTCCAAGGTGACAGTGAGTATATGTGGTGTTTTTCCAGTCTTGTGATACTTCACTTAGGAGCATGGTCTCTAGCTCCATCCAGGTTGTTACAAAAGGTGTTATTAATAATTCGTCATTTTTTTTAATGGTGAGTAGTACTCCATGGTATACATATACCACATTTTATTAATCCACTCGTGTACTGATGGGCACTTGGGTTGTTTCCACATCTTTGGAATTGTGAATTGTGCTGCTATAAACATTTGAGTGCAAGTGTCTTTTTTATAAAATGAGACTTCAAAAATGATGTCAAAGTTTTAAAACTGAGGGACTGGGGAGAAACTGCTGGTGCTATTAACAAAAATAGGGAATTCGAATAGAGGAACAAATTTAGGCATGTGGGGAAGAAGGAGATGAGCAGATGAATTTTATAATAGAACCCAGTTGTTCTGATTATGCTGCTGTTACAGATGGACTCACTCACAAAACAGCATTTCCCTGAGAAAAGCTGTGAGTTGGACATTGTCTCCTGTCCTGTCTTTCCCAAGACTGATGGAGGACATCCAATTAGGACAGCTGGCTGGGTTAAAGGTTTAGTTTGTGGCCATGGAATAAAGCCAAATTAACTGGGATGGAATCTGTGTCCTTGACCAGCAGAGCAAAGGACTAACTGGTAATCAGCTTCAGCCATTTCTGCTGTAACATCTAATCAGATATTGGCTTCCTGTCCTCAGCCTTCCTGCCAGCTGGATGGTCACCTTGTCTTACTGCCTGCCCCAGCTATGGGCAGATGTCATATTGAACTTGTTCATCCCTCACCTCTCTTTTCATCTCATCTCTCTTGATCAAGGGTAGGGATTGATCAGGATGACCCTGACAGGGAGTGGGAAGTTTGGCAAGGTCAATAAGGCGGTGTGTGTACTGTCATGCTGAATGCCTTGTCGTGCTCTCTGCCCATCTGTTCTGTGAGTCCTGCTGTATGATGCCAAACATGGAGTTTGCTAATAGTAGTTCCATCCCCCACCTAACATTCTCTCACAGATACTTGATGCCAAGTCCTACTTCCATTTGTTGAGTCCTGGTTCACTTATCTTATCAATTAACTTGGTAGCTTGATACAAACTTTATTGTTTCTCATGATTCCATGGGTTGGCTGGGCTCAGATGGTTGTCTCACAGGACTCTCATGCAGCTGCGGATGGGGCTGGAACATCCAGATGCTTCATTCACATGTTGGGCTGCTTGGAAAGGACAGCTGAAAGCTGGGCTCAGCTGGGTTACTGACGACTGGGTCTCCTGCTCTCACCGTGTAATCTTGGGGCCTCTTTTCCATCCAGCTCCTCACATGATCTCTCCTGAAAAGTAGCTGGATGTTTTACATGGCATCAGAGATTTCCAAAGCACAAAAGCAAAAACTGCCATGCCTTCTGATGACTTAGTCCCTGAACAGGCCCATTACTTCTGCATTGTTCTATTGGTTTTGCTGGGTCATTGAGCAAGCCTAGATGGGGAGTTAGGAAAGGGCTACATAAACATGTGAATTTGGGGAGGCACAGTTCACTGGAGGACATCCAATGGCTTCCTACCCCTCTCAGAATAAAGTCCTCTGAGGCCTTCTGTGAACTGCACCCTGTACCCTCTGACCTCAGCTCTACCCTTCCTCCCTCCCTTCTCTCTAGCTATACTGGCCCCTCTTACTTTCCCTCTGTGGGCTGGAAGAAGGCATTCAGGGAGGTGGTGCTGGGAACAAGCAAGTCCTGCCAGTTATGTAGGGCTCATTTAGGAGGCAAGCCAACGTAAGGGAATCCCAAGAGAAGAAGAATGTTTAAGAGCACTGAGGATTTTGAAAACTGCCAATTGTATGGTTAGAACATAGAATAGCTACTGGGATATTGTAGAAAGTCAGGCTAAAAGACACAAGCAGGAGCCAGATCATGAGGGAAATTATATGCCAAGCCAAGAAATTTAAGTTTGGTTTCCTAGATATTGAAGGGTTATAAGTAGGAACAATTTGATCAGATTTGCATTGTAGTAACAGTATGCTTTGGCAGTTTGGGAGACACTCTAGAAAGTGAAGAGATTAAAAATAAGCAGAGAGACCAGTTAGAATGTTATTACCAAAGATCATGGTAAAAGTCTTGGTAGGGCTGTCCCAAGGGTGTGTGAGTCTGTGGGCAAATATTTGGGGAGGACATGTTTATATACACAATTTGAAATATATTATAAAATTTATGGGCCTATGAAAAATTACTAACTGATAAAAATTTAGAAAATGAATAAAATAAAGGTTCAGATACTTGTTTTCTACCCAATCAGTGCATGAAAAGATTCTTTGTAATGTCCGGACCCCGTCTGCTTCTGTTCAGGTCCAGAAAGTCTCTCTTCATGCTCCTTGTTGCTAAATACGCTGTCCCTGGCTAGTTTGTATCTCCCACTGCAAGAAAAAAGTAATACTATAGTAATTACTCATGGTGCCATGGCTCTTTGCAAGGTATTTGTATAGAAACAATATAGATCTTTTTGCTCTTACAGTTTCCTAATACCGGTTATTTTGTGCTGTTATAATCCTTACTCACAAAGTGACATCATTCATCAGGACCCCTGTGAACACTGGCTTCCAATGCCTGACTCAGATGTTGTCACGGTGCTTCATTGATAGTGACCACAGATGCGAGTCTTACCCAGGGCACGCAGGAAAACATGAGCAATAATTCATTTTCTGCTCATGTTAAATTTATTGCCCAGAATTTGATACCATAAATGTAAAATAACACATTCCAGTTATGCCTTCTCTTGAACTCTTGCATTCCCAGAACGTCATCTCTTTTCATGTTGGACACACTCCTGCCTTCCACACTGGCCATGGTGCGGAGGAGAGGTGAAGAGCCTGCAGGCCTAGCAGGAAAAGTACAGTCCCATTCACTCAAGGAATATCCAGCCCTGGTCTGGCAGAGTTTACAACCAACCTGGGAGAGCGCAGTGTCATCATATCAATCAGAGGCAAGAGAGGACATTGATCAGAGGGCATGTTGTCTTTGCGCAGCAACAATCTCAGAAGCTCTCAGAAGAGACAGGCCTGGTCACCCCTAGAGGACTCCCTGACATGTGGTACACAGCCTGAAAAACTGGTGTGACCACCCTGGGCACCAACAGCAAGGGGTTCGAGGCAAAGGACTCCTGCTACCACTCTCAATACCCCTCGGTACCGGGGACTAGAGATGGCATTGCAGGGGAGCAAGGACACTCAAGGGCCAATGCACAGGGCCGCACATGTGGCCCAAGTTCACACATGGGCAGTGGTCTATCAGTAGCCTAAAGCCCTGGACTTTTCTAACATCGTTGTGAGTGTTGGTAACCCCAAATCAGAATGTCAGCACCACTCTGGCAGCCCAATCTATTGCACAAGCTTGTGAAGTAAACAACACATTGGCCAGTAGGAGCAATCTGCCTGTCAGGCTGCCCTTTTGAAACTACGGCTGGACCACAGGACCCCAGAACAACCCCACAGGGGCACTGTCCAGAGTTCCTTGGGGCAACTGTTGACCACACATGCCAGGCAGAGCTTCAGAGAGAATTCTGAAGAGGACAAACAGGGACCAGGAACCATGTGGGCTGCGGTTCCCTGACTAGATGGCACTGCAAGACCAGCCAGTCCCAGGCACTGGAGGGGACTTAGGGAATTTTGAGGACAGCACTCTGAAACACAAGGCTTCCTTCGCCACAGGGCCTTAGACAGGTACCCTGCTGGCCCAGTCTAAGGGTGGTACGAGCAGTGTGAAGGAACAGGGGATTGGAGAGCTGGGTGTTCATTTAAATGAACACTTTTAGAAAATGCTTAGGGAAATGATCCATAATAATGATTTCTAATCTATCTCTGACTTACACATGCTTTTTTTTTTTTTTTTTTAACACATCTCACAGTAAACACCAATATATAGATACTAGGCTAGTTGTGGGGTTGAACTGGGGGTGAGAATTCAGAGTCTAGCAGATGGCCTGAATTCAAGACCCCAGGAGACCTCCGTCTCCATAAAGCCCTAGGAAAATCTTGCAGCTCCATGGAACACAGTTTGCAAACTACACATCTAAAGAATGTGCACATAGGCTAGTGGTGGAAATGAAGGCTGAATCGTTCATCCAACTATTAGTATTGCTGATATCCATCATATTTCCCACATAGTGTTTTCTAACCTGCTTTGAAAGTTTGTTGAAAAACTTAGGCTGGTTTCTTAAACCTCTTCAGTTTTCTTTTTACCTTTGAATCCAGTTCAAATCTTTATTAGTTTTTCACAGTTCTCCCCTGCTTCCCACTGCCCTCCACAAGACCACATCAAAATGTTAGAAAACGAAGTTGCTGTTATTTATAAACAATTTGCAATGACTCAAAAAAAGTTAAAAAGAAAGAAAAACACTGGCTGGGTGCGGTGGCTCACGCCTGTAATCCTAGCACTGTGGGAGGCCGAGGTGGGCGGATCGCTCAAGGTCAGGAGTTTGAAACCATCCTGAGCAAGAGCGAGACCCTGTCTCTACTAAAAATAGAAATTAATTGACCAACTAAAAAAATATATATACGAAAAAAAAAAATTAGCCGGGCATGGTGGCGCATACCTGTACTCCCAGCTGCTTGGGAGGCTGAGGCAGAAGGATTGTTTGAGCCTAGGAGTGTGAGGTTGCTGTGAGCTAGGCTGATGCCACGGCACTCTAGCCCAGGCAACACAGTGAGACTCTGTCTCAAAAAAAAAAAAAAAAAAGAAAGAAAGGAAAATACTAAAAGAAGAAAAATAGTCTACTCAAACCCTTATGATCCAAAATGAATCGGAACAAAGTGTGTCCGTGAGTGTCTCACACCTGTGCTTGGTTCTGTGTTGAGCATGTTCCTGCAATTCCATTTAAGACCCAGCAGGAAATTGTTTATTTTCACTGGAAAATCATGTAATGTTTTTAAAATAAATCCCCTTACCAAATGGCTGCAGGAGGATTTCACTGATTTCTAGAGAACAGTAATGCTCTTTCTTGTGCCTTGAACTTGAATGACTGACAACAAAGGAGGCCAACCTCGGGTGCCCTCACCGCCAGACATAAAAGGGCTGCTTTGAAATTCCTGCCAGCCAGTCGACAGAATTTTCGTTATTTCTGTGAAGCCTGACACTGAAATCTTTTAAAGGAGCAACAGTTGTGTCCCATCACCAGGATAAATGAGCTGAAAATGTGCATATTCTACTTGTCCCGAGGCTCCCCTCCGCTAAAGGTTGACGACCTACAGAAGTGAGTTCACTGAAGATGCAAAAAGGAAACCCAGACAGGTTGTAATGATATCAGCTCACTGCTGACCTCCAAAGAAAATGTGAATAACCAAGAGAGAGGAGCCTCTATTTCAGTGATCTACGCGTGAAGGCCTGGCCAGACATTGAGGAGGAGGGGAAGAGACCAGAGAGCAAGAGTTAGAACAGGGCCAGGGTCTGTTCCCCTGGGAGATGGAGGAAGTTAATGAAAGCAGGACAGTCTTCCCATCATTTTCTCTTTGAGTGCTCGCAGGACAATCCACGATGTTTGCAGTCTTATCAATCACTGAGTCAGCCCCTCACTGCTCATGCATCAGGGCAGAGCTCATGGTCACCTCTTCTCAAGCCTCCTTGTTCCTTTCATTCAGAATTTAGCTATGTTACTGCCATGCACGTTAAAACTTGTTACACTTAATGCCTTGCACTTTATCCTGCTGTGTATTTTGATCCTGGTAGATGTGAGTCCTGGCTTATCTACACTTGATTCTCTGACAACATCAACACAGTATTTGACTTTCCTGGATTTTCTGAACCTTGGATGTTAATTGACAATTCCACATGCTTTATGGATTTAACAACAAATGAACATACGTTTATTGGCCATTTTAATGACCTCTTTTGTAAAGCATGTGTCTCTATCTTTTGCTCACTTTTTCACGTGGCTTTTTCTTATGGATTTGTAGGGTTCTTTATATATTCTGGATAGGAATCCTTTGTTGGTCATAGACATGGCAAATATCTTTTCCTACTCTGTGGCTTCTCTTTTCATTCTCTTAATGGTAACTTTTGCTGAAAAGAATTTTCTAATTTTATGAAGTCCAGTTTATCATTTTATTGATGGCTGGTGTTCTTTGTGTCCTGAGAAATCTTTGCCTAGCTCCAAATCATAAAGGTATTTTCCTAAATTTTCTTCTAGAAGAATTGTTTTCCCTTTCACTTTTAGATAAATGAAAAAGTGATCAGCTGTTTTTTGAGACAGCTGTGTAAATATCCATGGCTCTCAAGGTCACCATCACCCAGCCTCATTTTACAAATACATAATAATGCTGTGAGTAAGCTCTCAAACACCTCTAATATCTTAGAATACTAGTCAAGAAAATTGGTATCATTTTCCTACACTCTACTTACTTCCCTTGAGACCCTTTGAACAAAGAGCTAGACTAGAAAAGAAATGACAGTACAGCCAAAAAAACTTTGGTGTTAAACAGTGCTAGGCTTAAATTCCAGTCCTATTTTTCAGTTGTTTATGTCTTAGGATAAGGCATTTAATTGCTTTCAGCCTTGGTTTCCTGATCTGGAAAATGGGCATAATAGTATTAATAGCTAAGCTTTTTGAATATTTGCCATGTGCCAGACTCTATGCCAAGAACTTCACCCGGATCTCATTTAATCCTCAAAATGACTCTATATGAATGAACAGTTAGTATCATTTCTTCTTTATGGATGGTAAACAGAGGGGGTGCCACAGAGCAAGCCTCTGATGAATGCAGGGTATAAGTCTGAGCAGGCTGACCCCAGGGCTTACATATGTAAGCACCATGTATACTTCCTTTCTATAAAAAATCAAAAGCTCTGTCATGGCAGGAAAATGAGATAAGCCTATTAAGTGCTTAATATTAGGGTTTATGAGTATAATGATAATCAAATAATTAATTTCTATCATTCTCATCCCCAGGCACTTTTAATGTTAGATCTAGAATCCTTAGCCACTTCAGGAAATGACATAGGAATGCTTTTGAGTTACTGGTGTCAAAATCATGAAAGTCCTATGTTGGTGTGATTAAGGTTGGAAATACTTACTGATTGCACAACCAGTATTATAATCTTAGTTAATTAATTAATCTTCCTCCATGCTTCCCTCCCTTCCTTCTTTCCTTGCCTTCCTCCTTTCTTTCATCCAGCAAATATTTATTGAGTGCCTACAATGTACAAGCCTTGTTCTAGGAGTTGGTAACACAGCAGTGAACGCAACAGTCAAATTCTCTATCCTATGGAGATTTCATTACAATGTTCAGTCTATATAATAAACAAATCAGTAACTATGTAACACTTAATAAGTGCTATGAAGACATAGTGCAAGTTAAGATTAGAGAGTGAGAAAGCAGGAGAGGGAAAAGGATCCATTTATAGACAGGTAGGTCTGGGAAGGCCACTGTGTTGAGGTGACATTTGATTAGACACTAAAAGAAATGAGGAGGGAAATCATGAGAATATTTGGTGACAGAGCATTACCAGGGGGGAACAGTAGTTTCAGAGGCCCCAATGTAGGGGTGTGTTAGAAATATTCAAGGAACTGCAAGGAGGCCAGTTTGGAGCGGAGTGAGCAAGTAGTGAGTATTAACTACACAGAGGTGGAGTTTCAGACTACTGTCATAAGATGATTGACAAATGAGTATCATTGGCTAATTGGTGACAGAATTTCACTTAACAAATGACTTTGTGTAGTACCAGTGAGTTTCCGATGACACTTGAGAATAGGTCTGGTTCTGACCACATGTCAAAATGAACAGTCCCCCAGATGGATTCAGAGCATTTCATCAAGATAGCTCAGGTAATAACATGAGTGAAGACAAGTCTGGGCCAAAAGGATGTAGCCTATCAAGGATGATGGGGCTTGACGGAATAATCAATATTGCCGTTCTAATGAGCAATATGATTAGATTTCAGGTCTAGACTCTTCCAAAAATAACACAGACGACAAGTGCATCAGGTCAAGATTTTAATTCAGAGAGTAAGATGAGAATAAGTATTTTACGAATAAGAACAAGGATAAGTGTTCTTGTTGAAGGTTAACCTGCACTGCAGAGTACATGTTGAGGTCTGATACATTTGGCAGTGCCATCATCTTCAATGTCTTTGATTCACTCCCCAAAGTGGAGAAAGAAACACAAGTGAAGAAGTTGGGATTTATTTGGATCTCATGTTTCCAAATGCAGCATATACAGCTCTTACTGCCTCAGTTAGCCACAGCCCAAGGCTGGAGGGATTATTTTTTTCTCTAAAGTAGTAAGTAAATGGCTTCAGTGGTATCCTTTACATGGCTTTCTGAGGTAGAGGATAATTGTGATCATAAGAAGTCTTATTCTATTTTAATTTACTCAATCATCATTTCATAAACCATCCACCAGTTTGGCCTTCAGCAGCTCAGAGTTCTACCCTCTTGCTATACTTTTGTTCTTCCCTCAAGAACAGGATCAAAGGCAAGAAGAGTCACTGAGCCCGGTATCTGGGAAGTATAGTTTTAGTCGAAGGCTTTACATTGTCTGTTAGGAGAAAAATGTTCTACTGACACTGACTTTTTGGGCACTTTTCATCCCAAGATGCCAAATAAAATAGGCCTGGGTGTTAAATCTATTGGATGATAGGTCAAAGGTAAAAATCAGGGATGCTGTTGACCAGGAGATGTTCATAGCTCCTCCCACTCCTGCCACATCCCCTCATTTTATCTCTTAACAGGGAACAGTGGCTAAGCTATAGGCTTCTGGATACCTTTTCTTTTGTAGGGTCAAAGCCTGAGACAAAAGGCCTAATCTCAGCCTCATCTAGGCAAAATACATTAATCAAATTGCACGTGGTCTGCTTCAGGTCACAAGAGTCTGCACTGGGGCTTGGGCCAGAGCCCAATTAAAGAGCCCATGCTTCTTTGCCCATCGCCATTTTCTGTGATTATATTTTGCTCTAAGAAAGAATTCAGGTGTGCAGGGTCCCTTGGCCATCACACAGATTTGGTGGATCAAGAAGGTACATTTGACAGATGCGGGGCGGGAGCAGGGGGGAGAAGGTACATTTACTGGGGACCAGCATTTGGGGAGTAGAGGCCCTAAAAGAGTGGGAAAGCTCTTGCACAATTTGGTATTGATAGTAGAAGAGATTTCTTTCGGGTATCAGTTTGTCCAGGACTTAAAATGCTGGACCAGCAAAGAGTTGTGAGGGCCAGGACAAGCTCATCAGTTAGCTCTGCCTGATGGATCTGGAGACTCCGACTGCTGCTTCTCTGGAACCTCAGCCAAGAAAGTCAGGCCAGGAGGATGAGATCACTGTTGCCTTATTAATGGTCCTACGTGTGACAAAAGTGGGTGGCAAGAAGAGCTCTCTTTCCAGAGAACACTCTGTCTTAATACTTAGTCAAACAAGGACAAGTACACTCAGAAATGTGTGACATTCCAACAGGAGGCATGTACAGGTTCATAATCCTTTCTCTGCAATTACGAAACCCAAAAGGCTCTGAAAAACAGAAGCCTTTTTGTCAGTGTGGAAAGAAAACTCATGTAGTGGAAAAAACAGTTCTAACTACTAGTTGTAGCTCAGAGCTCCTACCAAGCACTCGCGTGTCTGCTGTGTACATTTTTGTTATTTTGAAATTCGGGGTTCCTGTCATATTTTCAAAAGAGTTAAGGCTGCCCCCATAGGTAACAACGAAGAAAATGAAAGGAAGAAAAAAAAGTATCTGTTATAATCAATAATACAGTAAGGAAAGTTATTACAGAAGAATGATCATGGTGTCTGTCTTGAAAAACAGTATCAGAAACAAAACAATATATAACTTAAAAAACAGAATGGCAAGTTATGGAAGATTTCCTGTGTAATGATGACTAAGAACTAATGAAAACTAGGAAAACATTGCAAAGGGCAAAGAATACAGATCATGATAATGTGTCGATTAAATATATTTGACAATGAAGTGAACATATGCCATCAATTTGTTAGTCATGAAGCAAGCTATAATATGTTACAAAAATTGAACATTGAAAGCAAGTGAATATTTAGAAGGTTGCTACATTAGGGATCTCCAGAATCAAAATCAGAATCAGAAAGGAACTAGAGTTTTCCAGATAAACAGAATCATCTATGTATTTTTAAAAGTTTATTTTGAGGAATTGTCTCATGTGATTGTAGGGGTTGGTAAATCCTAAATCTATAGGGCAAGTCCATAGGATGGAAAGTCAGGCAGGATTTCTATGTGACAGTCTTGAGGCAGAATTCTTTCAAAAAAATTCAAAAAATCTCAGGTGGTTTTATTAATGCTTTCAACTAATTGGATGAGGCCCACCAACATTATCCAGGGCAATCTCCTTTACTTAAAGCCAGCTGGTTGTAAATGTTAATTGTACCTACAAAATACCTTCACAACAACGTCTAGACTAGTGTTTGACCAAACAACTAGTCATAGTCTAACCAAGTTGACACATAAAATTTAGCCATTATAGGTGCTTAAAGAATTCAAGAGCATCGTGTTATAAAATGTCTTAAAAATCTGTAATAAAATCATTCCTGCTGATGTTGAAATAACTAAAATCTTGATAAACTTGTTAAAATCATGTCTGATGTAAACCTTAGCCCTGAACCTATTTATACTTTTAATGATAAAACTCTATATTGGTATTAATGTTTTCCCACCACCACCACCACATGTAAAACAAGAATTATTAACAATGACTCATGAGAATGCACCCACAGGTTTTAACAATCCTACATACAGGTGGACTATTCTTGGTGTGCAGTACTGCAGCAACACACACGATAAAAAATTGGCAGTGCCTGGGGGAAGCCTACATCCAAGAAATCTGACAGGTGTATGCAATTTACCTGTGCAATAGTAGGCAAACAAGAAAGTATGAGTAATTAGAGAAATATTTTATGATGACTCAACAGCCACTTTGGACCAACACTGTGGGCTGATTGTAGACAGGCTAAAGTGGAAAAAAACGGTAAAGTTGCATTGCTTCTGGACCATGGCTTTGCAAACCCTCCTCCTGAACTTCTTACATAATGTTTTCAGTTTTTATCTTCCTCCCTACATGACATTGGTAGTGTACACCAAAGAAGTTTATAGACTATGAAGAGCAAATATAAATACTTCTTTTGAAACGGTATGTTTGCTTCAGTGAACAGAGCCCCCAGGAATCTAAGACTTCCTAAGAGAGGTTACTCTCAAGGATACCCTTTAGATGTTGCCAATGCTCAGAATAATATTGTTAAATCAACATTAGCAAATGCTAGGCACAGACTTTTGCTGCTCTAATGTTGGAAAATAAAACTACCAACAAAGGCTCAGAAAGATTTGGGGTCATTAATGAAAAAACAATTATATTAATCTTATTATACTATTTATTGGCTATGTTAGAAGAAGCTGATAGTAGGAAAATACTCATCATTGATAGTAATGCAGTTGTGTATTTTGAGTGAAGGGGAAATTGTTGAAATGTTGCAAATATAGCTAAGCCTGAGAATAATAGGGATGATGATGATGATATCATGAATATAGGTGAAAAAATCACCATAGATGATCTGGTGATGTTGTTAATGTGGTAGTTCATAGCTAGCCTGGAATAATAGATCCTTGACATTTACTCAAAGAGAAATTACTTAGACAAAAATCCATGTTACAGAAACAAACGACAAGGGAGAAAGTTTTGTTTTTATTTTTTTTATTAAAATACTTCTTTAATGTACATCATTACTTATGATTCTGTGGGTTGCCTGGGAAGTTTTGCTGATCTTACCTGGGCTTGCTTGTACAATTGCATTCAGATGAAAACTTAGGTAGAGCAGAAGTGTCCAGGATGATATCATTCACATGTAAGGGCAGTCGGTGCTGGCTCTGAACTTCATCATCTCAGTTTTCATCCATGTAGCCTCTCACCCTTCAGTATGCCAGACAGAGCTTCCTCATAATATGTTGGTCTCAGGATTCCAACATGGTAAAGGTGAAAGGCCTCTTAAAACACAGCCTCAGAAGTTATACAGCATCACTTCCAACACACTCTATTGGTTAAAGCAAGTCACAAGAATAGCCAAAGTTCAAGGAAGTGGAGAAACAGATTCCACCAATTGATAGGAAGAGAAGAAATGTCAAATTTGTAAAGGAGCCGGGGAGGAATTGTAGCTGTATTTGCAAATAATCTACCACATGTCCTAATTTCCAGGACTCTTCATTCCTTTATGAAGATGCAAGTTTCTATCTTGTATCATTTTTGTTTTACCTAAACAACTTTAACATTTTTTGTAGCTCAGGTCCTCTAGTGATTAATTCTCTCAGCCTTTGTTTCTTGAAAAGGATCTTTATTTTGCTTTTGCTTTTGAAGGATATTTTCACTAGATATAAAATTCTATGTTGACAACTTTTTTCCTTTCAGCACTATGAAAATGTCATTCCTTTAGCTTCTGCCTAGCACAGTATCTGACAGGAAGTCTTTGTAATTCCTGTTTTGCAATATGTGATATGTCCTTTTTCCTCTGGCTGCTTTTATATTTTTCTCATCTCTAACTTTCATCAATTTGATTATGATATGCCTTGATAAGGTATATGTATATATCTTGCCTAGGATTCACTGAGCTTCTTGAATTCTTATGGTATGGTAGAAAGAAAAGCCTCATCTCCAAAATGGTGGTAATGACAGTGCTAACTTCAAGGATTATTGTGAGGATTTGATGTAATGACCCCTACAAAGTGCTTAGAACAGTGTTTTCTCTGTAGTGGGCTCTCAATTAATGTTTAGCAATTGCTATCACTATTTTGTTATTGCTATGAAAGGCCAGGAAGAGTAGAAATTACTTTGTGCTTTTACATTAAGGTGAAATTGTCTCTGTTTACAGGCAACATGATCTTACATGTAGAAAACCCTAAACACTCCACCACAAAACTATTAGAACTAGTATACGAATTCAGTGAAGTTGCAGGACACAAAATCAACATACAAAAATAAGTTGCATTTCTATATACTAATAACAAACTCTCTGAAAAAGGAACCAAAGAAACAATCCCATTTACAGTAGCTTTTTAAAAAACACATAAGAATAAATTTAATCAAGGTGTAAGATCTCTACTCTGAAAATTATAAAACATTGGTGAAAGAAATTGAAGAAAACACAAATGGAAAGATATTGCATGTTTACGTATTGAAAGTATTAATATTGTGAAAATGTTCATACTATCCAAAGTGATCTACAGATTCAATGCAATCTCTATCAAAACTCCAATGACATTTTTTTTGCAGAAATAGAAAAAAAACAGTAAAAAAACAATTCTAAAATTCATATGGAACCACAAATGACCCTGAATAGCCAAAGCAATCTTGAGAAAACAAAAAAACAAATCAAATCACAGTATCTGATTTCAAAATACAATCAGACCTGTAGTAATCAAAACAACATGGTACTGGCACAAATACAGACACGTAGACCAATGAAACAGAATAGGGAGCCCAGAAATAAATCCATGCATTTACAGTCAACTGGTCTTCAACAAAAGTGCCAAGAACACACAATGGGGAAGGGACAGTCTCTTCAATAAGTGGTGCTGGGAAAACTGGATATCCACATGCAGAAGAGTGAAATTAGATCCTTATTTCACACCATATACAAAAATCAACTCAAAATGGATTAATGACTTAAATGAAGGTAGATCTGGCTAGAAGAAGGAAACTCTCTAACCAAGAGTCCTCCTCCCTGCCAATCTTCTAGCCACTTTGCATCTGTCTATGGACCTCCACTTCTGCCCCCTCCAAAGCGAACAACTTTCTTCCTTCCCTATCACTGCACCTGTAGCTCTCAAAGGACTTCACATTCACCAATGCTAGGAAGAAGAACAGAGGAATAAAAAGCAACACTTCTTAGAAGCAGCTATTTAGAACATTGTTTTTCTGATGATGAACTTTCTCTCTTTACCCACAGCTGGATGTCTACCTAGAGAATCTCCAGAAAATTCATGAGTGACCCTTGATATTTGCCTACCATAATTACCATTATTAAATAAAAATTTATGGGAGACCATTATTTTGGATTGATTCCTACATTAGGCCCTAATAATCAGATCATACTAAAATAGAGTCACTTGTGCTAGGTGCCACATAATCAAACAATTTAGATATGGTATAGTTTTCCAAAAAACAGGAAATTCACAGCAACCAATCCACAGAGACCCAGTCAACCTGTGCTGACATAATAAATCCCTTCTGCTTTAGCCCCTATAGAGAAAGTTACCTGACATGAACCAATCTACTTTTTACACTATGTTGTTTACTTCTTCTTCCTCAAGCTTACAAAAATAGACTGTTCTACCACAGGCTCTACCTGGTGGAGTGCCTTTCTATTTCCCAGATGGGATGCTGCCCAATTCATAATCACTGATAAAAGCCAATTAGATCTTTAAATTCAATTTGTTGAAATCTTGTTCTTTGACCTCATCTACCCTATCACCTGTGCCCAGCACCACATCCCCCCACTTCCCTGTGCTGCTTCATTATTTTTCTAAAGCCAAATGAGTCACAGGGGCCCCACAGTTCATGTTTACCTCATGCACTGAACTATGTGACCTCTGCCAGGGCAAACAGGGAGACAGAAAGATACTCTTCCCCCAAAATTCTTTATCTGCTCACAAGCGACTTACATTTCTGGAATTTCACTAAGCCATCCAATCTGCAACAAGTTATTATCATAAAGTAAACACTTCTGAGACAGTGTTTAAGTTCAATATAAAGTTCAAATAAATTATAACATATATTGAGTGCAGATTTTCTTGGGAGAGTTTTGTACAGAGTTTTCATCAACAGTTTTCCTAGAGCTTGAGAGACCAATCTGTGTAATAACAATTTTGTAAAACTGTGGCTACAAATTGTCCTCTATTCTGTGCTACAGAATGCTCTGGCTTAGGTGTCAGGAGAAGAGCCACAGAGCAAAGTAAAAATTGCCTGAAAGGACCTCTGCCATTACTTCAAAACCCTGTCGGGTCAGCAATTGTCTACCCCAGCCTTATAGACGGCCTATATCAGCATTTCCTGCTTATGTCTCTCATACCATCTGTGAGGGCAGCATGGGATTTTAAGCTGAATTCCACAGAACGAGGAACAGTATTAAAACATAATTAAAACTAATTCTACTGGGTTTTTTTTTACTTGTTTAATGACTTCTAAAAACTTCAAAATTATATATGTGGCTCATACTATATCTTTATTGAGTAGAATTCTAGTCACTTTTTAAAAAGGAAATACAGATGTACCATTAAAAAATACTTAAACTTTGGGGGATTATTAACAGTCTACATCTTTTCCCCTAAGCCTCAGTTTTCTCTGTATAAGCAGCTTAAATTACCTTTTCATTTACTGAAGATCAAAAACTTCACTATTTTGAGGATTAAGGAGAGCAAAAGAGGGTCAGAGAAGGGAAACAGTCCCTGCCAGCAGTGTCCTTGTCACCTGCTGGGAAGTGAGTTGGCCAAATGGTACTTACAGTTTGACGTGTGAAAAAGAAGAAAACAAGCCATTTTTTTAACCCCAATATCCTAACATCTCTCTTCTAATCTCTCTAGCCTCTGTCTTCTAGAAAGGTGGGAGAATTGGGACTGGGAAGTGGAATGACCTTTGGCAGGGACTGGAACGGGGTCCAGGGCAGCTGGTTCCTCAGAATAAGTAGGTAAAGACAAATACAATTACATAGAGAGTGAGCATTTGCTCATACTCAGTAGCTAGTCTCAGTCAATAGAACCCAGAGAAAGTCAAGGTGGGGAGAAGGAAATTATGGAAACTTTTTTTTCCACAGAGAACTAAGAGCAGAGTAAACATATGACCACAACAGTCTTCTGATGAATGTTGAACAAGATATCCAGTAAGACCTGTCCCCCCTGGCAAAGTTGCAGTACCAAAGTTACTTTTCTTGAAGCAATGAGCCTTACGTGTTCTCTCTTGCTGTTCACATGTTGTCATTTTCCATTAAGAAGCAAATGATGTGTAAAGTAGAGATTATGGAGACGCTTTTTGGCCTCCTACAGATAATGTGCAGATAACATCCAACATCTAAAAATGTGTGATTCATTTATTTCAGCAGATGCAATATTCTTAGTATTGTACCAGTGACTTCTCTTGGGAGTTATTATTACTCCCAGAAATTTTTTTCCAGATAAATATGGATTCTGAGTTAATAAATGTCTAATATATCTTGGAACATTTTGGAAGAAGTGGAATTTTTTAATATTTTGCTTTGAATATAGGTTCTCTATAGCTGGTATGTCTAAATACAATATCAATGTGGAATCAGAAATTAAAAACTTTCTAGGATATTTTAACCTATTGAAGATATCACTGAAAAGTTATCATATTCAGATTTTAAGATTGTATTATTTTCTTGGTATGTGATTTACTCTTTCTTCCCATGGTTTCCTTGTTATTTCAGGGTAAGAAGATTGTGTGTTTTTTTTTTCCTGACACCAAATATTTCTTTTTCTTTTTCTTTTTTTTTTTTTTTTTTTTTTTTTTTTTTTTTTTTATTTTTTTTTTTTTTTTTTTTTTTTTTTTTTTTTTGAGACAGAGTCTCACTCTGTTGCCTGGGCTAGAGTGCCGGGCGTCAGCCTAGCTCACAGCAACCTCAAACTCCTGGGCTCAAGCAATCCTCCTGCCTCAGCCTCCCAAGTAGCTGGGACTACAGGCATGTGCCACCATGCCTGGCTAATTTTTTCTATATATTTTTAGTTGTCCAATTAATCTCTTTCCATTTTTAGTAGAGACAGGGTCTCACTCTTGCTCAGGCTGGTTTCAAACTCCTGACCTTGAGCAATTCTCCCACCTCAGTCTCCCAGAGTGCTAGGATTACAGGTGTGAGCCACCACACCCAGCCCTGACACCAAATATTTCATTCCAACACCAACAAATTCTCCAATTCTCCGGTGCCAACTGGATGTCCAACAATTCAATTCTAACACTAACTACCCCGAGTTGAGCAGACCCCACAGGTCAAGGGCTCAGTGTCACAAAACTCATCCGGCTTTAAGAATCAGCCATGAAGCTCCCAGGCTACCTGTACTTCGTCTGGCTGACTACCAGTTTAGGGGTTCCCATGCCTCCCCCTTATCATTTGATAATTGGCTAGACTGACTTGTAGAACTCAAGAAAATGCTTCACTTATGATTACCAGTTTGTCATAAGGATAAAACTCAGGTAAAGAAGCCATGGGAGCCATGTACAGGGCATGGAAACTGATTAAATCATTGGCCACTGATGACTGACTCATCTCCAACTCCTTTCCCCTCCCTGAAGTGGGAGATGGGGCTGAACGTTCTAACCCTTTCTTTAATCAAGAGATTGGTTTTTCTGGTGACCAGCCCCAGTCTTGAAGCTAACTAGAGTCCCACCATGGTCATCTAATTAGCATGTAAACAACAGTAAATTCCAAGGGTTTTAGGTGGGAACAAAAACCATATATTTACTTTTTATTATGCTCTAATAATATTGATGGTAAATAAAATATTAATCATTAACATTTGGATGTCAGTGTTCTGAGAACTGCATAGGTATTTGCTCATTGCTGTCTGATGGGGGACTGATAAGAGTGAAGGTGGGGAGACTATAACTCTCAGATTCACAGGAATCAGCATTTTTAATCAGCATTCTAGGTGATTCTAATTCAGGTGGTCCACAGATTACTGCTTGAAGAGACAAAATACACTCTTAAGAGGAGTTTTGACACTGTTTTACCTTGTTTAGTCCAACACTGCAATAAGACCCAAGGAATGTTTTTATTCAGATTCAGAAATGCCTCATTTATATTCTCTAAAGTGAATATATCTAGCATTTGTCAAAGATTTTATTCTAATGCTAATTTGGTGTCATTGAACTCAAGAGGCACTCAGACTAGTTTAGTTTCTGAAATAGAGAGTGAAGTACTTGAAAATCTCTAGTGCCCTCATGAACTTGAGTTACACCCCTAGATATGGACTAAATATCAGAGAGCAGAGCTTCTCAAGCTTGTCAGTATTGACATTCTTGGCTGGATAATTCGTTGTTGTGGGCAGCTGTCCTGTGCACTGTAGGATGTTCAGCAGCATTTCTGACTCTATTCACTAGATACCAGTAGCACACACCCCTTCCACCCAGTGTTGACGATGTCTCCAGACATTGCCAAATATTCTCTGGAGGGCAAAATCTGCTGCACTTGAGAACCACTGGTCTAAAGGAAATAGGCGAAGCATCCTTTGATGACCACCCCCATCTTCTTGCTTCTCTCTTTTGTTAAGTGGCTTTGTGTCATGGATACACATACACAGTGGCAGAGTTCAGCTGAGTCCAAGGTAGATAACAGCAAACCCCCGGATCTTGCTTGGGCCCATCAGCTGCCTTCTGGACCACAAGGGAGAGTCCCGGTGGGGTGAGGTTGGGGACCTTACTGACTGCATTTCCCCCAAGAGTTTAACCCCGAAATTTAGATGAAATCATTTTCACACACCTTCACCAACTGAAAGTTCCCGAATTAGACTGCTGAAAAGCATCAACTTGTGACAAGGAACATCTCTAGGAGCGGTTCTTAAGCACTGTGAATGTGCATGTGCTTCTGTGCACTCCTATAACTGTAGCTCCTGCTCCCAGAAGCAGGACCTGGGACTCAGAGGCTTCAGGGAGTCTGGCAGTGAGATAAACATCAACTTAGGAGATGTTGCTAACATTACTAATAAGCAATTTGCCTTGGGTTGTTGAGACTAGTCCAAACAGTTCTATTCTGGCAGAATGAATCCAGGTGGCTGGTCTAGTTGGAGAAAATAAGTAATCATGGATTTCTCTGTGATTCAGGAACTTTATGTGTGGTAAGGGGGAAGAAAACAGAAATAAAATCATCTCCTCACCTTTGCTACCTAGAAAATGGAATATGTCCTCTTAGAATCTGCTTGGATGATTCTGTTGCAATACGATGATGCACAGTGGAAACTCCTTTCAATTTTTCAATATGGAATGAAGGGAGGCTTCCTGAAATTGTAATCCTAAGGATCTGAACAGGGACTCTCTTCCCTGACCAACACTGGGCACATAGAGTTGGAGTAGGTGTTCTGTGACGTGTCCAGGAGTTAGGGCTACCAGAAAGACTCCTTTCCCTAAAGCTGCTCCCCCAGTCATACCACTCCATATGAAATTAGAAAAATATTCAGATGAATGAAGTTATAGTTCACATCTTGTCTTCAGCCCTTTAAAAAATTTAAATGTTCCTGGGAAGAGTAACAATTAAGATGACATCAATTGTTCACATTGTAGTGTGAATTAGTTTATTATCTGGCACAAAAGTGAGAAATTAGCTTGGAACTTGAGATTTGGAGGGATATTTTTGAGGGAGATGGGAAGGAAGGGATATTTGGGAGATGATATTTTAATATCAGTCATCTAGAAAGAGGAGTCTGAAGCGAAAATTGTTAATATTTTTTTAAATGCTTTATTATTGCTGTTTTAAATTATAAATGTATCATATGATCAATCAAACAACACAGAAATGTGTAAAGTAAAACTATATAATCTCCTCCTCCCCCCTCCAGGTCCACAGCCATGTAAATCAGTGTGAACATTCTGTTTATTGGCTTTCCATTGGGTTCATTGGGTATGTTTTTCCATGTTTCCATGAACTCACATATGCATGCATGGTATATAATAGGTTTCCTTTTTTTTTTCTTTCTTTTCTTTTCTTTTTTTTTTTTTTTAACAAAAACAGTATTATTCTATATGCTTAGCAATTTATCATGGCCTCAGACTGGCTATGCTCTTATACCCTTTTGCCAGGCTTTCTGGCAAGAGCAATTGGAAAACAGGAGTCTTCCTCCTGCCCTTTGGGAAAGTGGAGCAGTTCTGCAGAGTTACGTAAATACAAAAAAACCTCTCATCGTGTCCACTTGTCAGAATTCCCCTTTTAGAGTAAGTTAACTTAAACATTTTCTAGTTGTAGAGGTCCCAAACTGAAGTCACCCATCGAGTCCCTACTAAGAGGAAACAAGGTCACAAGGTGAGGTGGGGGAGGGGCGATGAGGAAAGCACTAAGCCCGGCATTGGCGACAGGCCCCAGGTTTGGGGCAGGGAAGTCTCCCCACCTCCCTGCCTCCAGCGCCTCTCCACCTTGAAACTGTCTTCCATGTTATTTGTAAACAACTAAAACTAGGGATCAAGTGCCCTTTCTCTTTGTCCCAGTGTTCACTATGCTTACTGCCATCTCGGGATTTATCACATTTCTAGATTTTAAAATGAAAGTATTAGGGAAGGCATATTCCAGCTGATACTGAGACTCTTTGGTTCTTAATCCCCTAACACAAAGCCAGATTTATTCTATATCCTTACTAAGCCATGGGCAGTGTGATTTTGCTCCCCAAAGTACACTGCAGCCTTTAGATGTTAGACAATTTTCAAACTGCCTGCCTGGGCTCCCCTGCTACCCCACAAAAATATAACTAAATGAGTTCTAGAAATCAAGTGACACAGCCCACCCTAGTTTGGGACACCTGCACATATTTCTGGCCCAGCATTGTAACAGGACATACCCTGATCTGCGAGGTCGGTCTCAGCTCCTCAGATTATAAGTTTCTAGGATTCAGGGATTGTGTTTATTCATTTTTTAATTTCTAGCTCTCAGTACAGCGACTTGCACATAGTAGGCACTTCACAAATGTTTGTTGAAAAGTTGCTAAATGAGAAAAGAAAAAATGAAGCGGGGAAGGAAACCAACATTTACTGAGCACCTACTGTATGCCAAGTGTAAGAAGTTCTCCACTTCTCCCTCAACTCTAAGGAAATAGTGGCAGCATCACGGTAAACCGTGGCTGGCATTCGGCTTCCACGCTGGAGACAGAGGGAGTGGGAGCAGTGGGGTCTGTGTATGTTCCTTCCAAAGAGCACAATTTTATTCAGCACCAATAGATACTTTTCATGCAGGATTGTGGGTTCTGTGCTAAGAAATCTATTTTTCAAGAGAAGACAGGAATCCTTATTTTTATGTAAAATCTTCTGATTCTTAAATGTGCTATCGAATTTCATTTTAAAAAAACTAAAGGCCACACAATGTGTCTACACACTGCATTTGGCCCATGGTCAGTTTGTCATCCCTGCAAACTAATAATGTTTAAGGTAACATTAAATCCTGAGATTCTTAGAATATTTGCCTACTAGCATGGCCATAATCTAGTGTTTGCTTATAAATTTTAAATCCTGATGTTGAATGACAATGCCCTGGGTTCATGAGCTCTCTAGCTTTAACTGTTCAATAAGGGAATTAATTTGTGCTGGACCTATTTTATTTCACTGCTTTTTGTCGTCATCATCATTGCACCAGAGGCTTATCTGATTATTTTGTTTAACTTCATCAGCCACAGGGTTGATTGATGACACAGGGACATGGAAAGTCAGATAATTTTATTATGACTTTCAGCACAGAACTCTGCTCCCAGTGGGGTCAGACCAACTACAATGAATTAAAACCTTATCCAAGATGGTACACACATAGGAAGCAATATCTTGACAGTCCCAGCTTTAAATTATCTTTCCAGATGTTTACTCAGCAAAATTAGAGAAGCCCCGTTTTCAGTGAAGGTCCTTTGACCACGGGGTACAAAATGACTGATGATAGAAGTTTTTATTCTGCTATAAAGTTATTTCTTCTCTTCTTGATTTGGGTTGATGAAAGCTGTTTTCTATTACCTGGAATTTAGGAAAAGTGGTGCAGAAACCACAAATGTCTTCTCCTGGGAGGATATAGTGCTGACAACCATGACCTAGGAGGTTGTAATTGTTGATTTCTAGGGAATGATCAGGAGTGGCTTTGATCTTCTCTGGGCTATAGAAAGAAGCCCAAATCTGCTCATTTCCTTTGTTTTCTTTCGTGGGTTAGACATATTTGGGGGATTGTTTTGGTTTGGTTTGGTTTGGCCACTGGAATCGTCCCGTTTGCCACACCTACAATTTTGCTGTGGTCTTAGCCTAATGTTGCAAAGGAGGTCACCTGGCCAGTTTTTAGGGTTTTAGGACTTAGAGATACCCTTCTCTGGAAAAAGGAGACCCTGTTTTTCCATGTGATCCATCCTCTTTACCAGGAAACAATTAGGGTTAATGATAAACCAACAATAATGAACAGAGTGAATTTTCCTGGAGCGTGCCTATAGTATATCTCTTTGCTTCCTAACAGGATGTAGGGGAGGGAAAATGGCTTCCCTCCACCCTTCTAGGGTCTTTGGCTGGGCTACAAATTAAATTAACATAAGACAGAATAATAGGAAAAAACAATTTTAATTACATACTATGCATGAGAGTCCCAGAAAACACATAAGACTTTAAGAAGGGCCAGAGGATTAAAGCTTATAAGACATTCTGAGCTACCGAAAAGAAGATGAGTTTAGGGCTTCTAGCGGGTGGTGGAGACAAGTTACGAGAGAATGAGGGGAGGAAATGTACAGGGAATAAAGGTTGCCTGTTTATGCGGATAAGAGTCTCTCAGGTGATCAAGGTTATCTCCAGAGCAACCTAATATAGGTTATATAATCTTTTCCTGATATAGATACACTTATTAATGAAAATTTCCTTTATAGATGTGAATTTCTTTTACAAAACAGCAGCTTTTCAGGGCTACTCTTGTGTCTGTAGTTTCTCAAAATAACCAGCTAATAATCACTATGCCAAAGAGGAATATTTTGGGGTGATGTATCCTGAGCCCCAATAGTGATATGTAGTAAGCAGTGTTGGGAGACAATTCTCCAAAGTTCTCTTGGTTTCTGCAGGTATTGCGAGTTAGGTACTGACTGCTCTTTGTTCCAGACTATCTTCTCATGGACGTTTATATAGTGAATAGTCTTGGAAGATAGAGTCTCTGCCACAGGAGCAAACATCAAATTTTCTGCAGCTTTGGAAAAACAGAGGAAATATCTGTCTCTCTCCAGAGTAAAGAACTTGCTCACTGCCCATTATAAAAGATTTGAATTACCTAAGTTCAGGGTTCCTCTTCTGAAATAAAACCCACTTTGTATGTATGTGTCATCTGGCCTTCTTCATGTTGCTCTGTGGGAATTATGGCACTCAGGGAACCGATGAAAAATGCTGATACTCTGTCTACTGCTATTACTACAATTAATAAACAATCCTTTGTCTCTGATCCAGGAGACTTGTATTTTGCTAGTATCCATAAAACCATGGTGGACTAACTCATTAGGCTGCAAATAAAATAAAATTTCACACATTGATTCTTGACTAGAAGTTGATGAAGTTTTCAAGAGTCTTAGGCCAACAAGCAAAGAAGAGGTTACCAAACTGGCTGGGGTGATGGATCCTGTTTATATGTGGGAAATTAGGTTGCTGCTATGCAGTGGGGCAAAGACAACTATGTGTGGAACCCAGGGGAATCTCTAGGGGCACCCCTTAGAACTTGTGCAATAGTAAAAGTTAATGGAAAACAGCAGAAATCACATAAAGAAAGGACAATTGAGGATTCAGACATTTGAGAGTAAATATGGGGGCCATTTCACTAAGTAAAACTATTAACTATGGATGTTGAGAAGACATGAAAATAAAGACTGGCAGCTCTGTGTATTTTCTTCTTGGCTAGTTTCTTTGTTCATCCCTCCTCCTTTTCTCTTATTGGTTAATTTTATAATCTAGTCTTTAGATTATCCAATGTCAGTTAGAATTATGATTGAATTAGAAGAAAAGTTAACATTGTGCAGAGATGGATACTGTGATCATCTGCCATAAATGAATATTATGCCTCCTGTAACTTTGTGCTTCTATTTTGGGAGAGAGTGTTAGAGCATCTTCATTTGTACAATGAACACTTGTGTTTTGTCAGGCAGAAACATGAAGATGTTAGTGTTGAGGTGTGGAAGTTCAAATATATACAGAAGTGTGTATTTGTGTTCATGTGTGAAGACATGGGTGGTGCTAGTAATTTACCTATAATCACCCAACTCCAAATCCATCCTTTTCCGGCCTGCTTCCTGTTGGGTTCTGCCAATAGAAGACATTAGGAAAAGGCATAAGGAGAGGTTCTGTGGTTTAAATTGTCTCCTCCAAACATCAGATGTTGAAACTCAGTGGCTTTTCCCTTCATGAATGGATTTGTAAAACAGGCTTTATGCTGTGCTAGACTGTTTTGTCTTGCTACCTTCTGCCACACAGGATGCAGCGTTCCTCACCTCCAGAGGGTGCAGCAACAAGGTGCCATTGGAAACAGAGATCAGGCTCTCACCAGACACTGAACTTGCCAGCACCTTGGACTTTCCAGCCCCCAGAACTGTGAGAAAATAAATTTCTGTTCTTTATAAATTATCCAGCCTCAGTATGTTGTTATGGCAACACGAATGGACTGAGACAGGGGAAAGGGAACCCTTTGTTCCTGTTTTTTGCCATTTCCATCAGCATCACTCTGGGAACAGCACTCTTCATTCCAGCAGAGACAGTTGGTTACAAACTCCGGCTTCTTCCTGGCACTCCAAGAATCAACCACATTTCACCCTTTCTGAAGGATCAGTACCAGCTGGGCAGCATCTCCTTCCCAGAGGTCTGAATTCTGAGGCCATGGCCTCTTTTCCAAGCTTCTAGATTCTGAAAGCCTAATTTTCCTTTTATTTCCCCCCCATAGTACTGGTAGCTGTTTCCTGCAATTATTATATTTCTATCAGAGTATTGCATTATGAATATTAGTGAATACTGCCAATTTGAATTTTATGACTTCATTTGTGGCAAGACATCTGATGTAGGAAAGAAGTTAAACTTATGAGTAAATGTGGGTTTTGATATAACTAATAAATTTCAAATAACATTCTACTTCCTTTGTGTCCTTATGTTTCAAGTGTTTCTTATGAATAGCATTCGGGTTTGTTTTAATTTTTTAAACTCAGTCACTCAGTTTCTGGCTTCAATAGGCAAATTCAGTCCATTCACAGTATAAAAGATATGCTTGATTTTAATTCTGGCACTTTGATTTTTAAAAAATTTAACTATTGTTTCCTCTTTCCTACTTTTCCTGGGTTTGGTAATCCTAATTTTCATCCCTATTTCTCTGAATAAGCAAAAGTTGACTATATGTTTTTTAAAAAGAGTATTTTCTTTTCTTCTTTTTTAAAATAATGACTAGAGTTTTAAAATGTCATTTTTCTGATGGTTATGATCTCATTCATAGAGTTCTGCCAAAGATTCCTTTAGGGAAACTAGGTTGGCAGAAGATCAAAAGATCTCATCATGAGTACTTCAGACTCCACAATGGGGAGACTGCTTTGGCTCTGGTTTAAATAACATCCCCCACACATACTTTCTCTATAACATTCAGGAAAAGTAAATTAAAAGGGAAAACTTTGAAATCAAAAAGTTCTGCTATGAAAAGGGCTTATGTACTGAATTGATGTGAAAGTGGCTGCATGTTTTTATGTTCTGATATGCTTTGGGATGTTTTTCCCTCTGTCCAGAACGTAGTGCTTACGCTGGCTAATTCCTGTTCATGTCTTGAGATACGGCCCAAAGGCCTTTTCTATAAATCCCTCCCTGGCCACCCTCTCCAAACTCGCTCCCTTCTTTTGCCCCTTCCTCGTCTATGCTTGCCTCCAGTATAGCTGCTACAACATATTTTGTAATTTTTGTCTTTTGCTCTAAGCCATGAGCTGTTTGAGGGCAGAAACTTCGGCTTATCGACCTTTGTATCTCCAAAACTTGACACTGGTGCTTAATAAATGTTTGTTGAGTAAATGATTGATTGTTTCACCAGCAGTAGTGGTTTAATTTACAACATACTTCTGGCGTCTCTTTCATTTTTGCCTTTTCCTAAAGCAACAGGAAAATAAAAAAACCAATCTCAGAGTTAATGTTGCCTCTAAGCAACATTAGTAGCATCTTCACTAGTCCTACTAATGTATTTCCTTAATATTTTGAGAACTTGGGTTGAGGCCTTCTACATCCACGTGTCTCTGCTGCTCAAAGATTCTTTGGCACGTCCTGTGTGTGCACCAGTGACTGACTAACCATCTGAAGTCAACTTTTCACACTTCCTGCTCATGAGAGCAAACATTTGGCAACTACCCTGACTGGTAGTCCCACTTGCTAAAATCATTTCCAGTGAGACTTCCTTAGGGATGATACAGTTTTTGGTCATTTGAAGCTTTTTTTCAGAGATGTTTTTCCAAACCCCCATCCTTTAATTTAAAATCATCTTTTTTAATCTCTGTTTCCCCAGGTGGGCTAAGGCCTTTAGCAGGACAGCAACTTGGTGTTCCGCAACCAACTCTGACTGATAGTCAACTTGACATTTAGTCAATACCTAAAATCAATGCAAGAAAAGTGAAGTCCAAAGATCTGAAATATGAACCCACTAAGGCTAGGGATTTTCTGAAAATCTTAATGAATAAGCACATAGTCACTCTCTGCTCTAGTTATAAAAATAACACTGTGAGTTTAAATTAAAATAATAACTTGGACCTCTTTTGTAGGAAATTTAGCATTTTTCAAGATGCAGAGAAACTCTTTGGAAATAATTTCCACAAATTCAGGGACTCTTCATTTCAGGAGTGAATATCTTAGTCCATTTGAGCTGTTATGACAAAATAGCTTAGGCTGGATAATTTATAAATGATAGAAATTTATTGCTCACAGTTCTGAAACTGGGAAGTTCAAGATCAAGGTGCCAGCAGAGTCAGTGTTTGGCGAGGGCCCGTTTCTCATAGATGATGCCTTCTCCATGTCCTCACATGGTGGAAAGTGGCAAACAAGCTCCCTCCTATCTCTTCTATAAGGGCACTAATCCCACTTATGGAGGCAGAGCCCTCATGACCTAATCACTGCCCAGAGACTCCAAAGACTCCATTCCCTTAATACTGTCACATTAGGGATAAAGTTTCAACATAGGGGTTTGGGGGTGGGGGGATACAAACATTCAGATCATAGCAGTGAGGGTAGTTTATTTTCAGTTTCTTATCTGCTATAGAGGGAAGTAATAGCCAAAAGATATCCAAAATTGGTCAAGCAGATCTGTTGCATTCCCCTGGCTATGTCAGAGGTATCCTTCCATCCCTTCCTTAGTCATGCCATTCTGCCACCAGGAATGTTCTCTATGTTCCTCTCTGCCTAGGTATTTAGGTCTTATGTTATTTTTCCTTTAAGACTCGGCTGAAGTCCTGCAGCCTGGATCAAGAGAATTCATTTCTATTTAGAACTACAGCTGACCATTGAACAATGTAGGGGTTAGAGGCACCAACCCTGCCACCCACATGCACACAGTTGAAAATCTGCATACAACTTTGGACTCCCCAAAATCTTAACTACTAATAGCCTACTGTTACCTGGAAGCCTTGCAAATAATAGAAACAGTTGATTAACACAGAGTTTGTATGTTATATGTACTATATACTGTATTCTTGTAATAAAATAAGCTAGAGAAAAGAAAATGTTATTTAAGAAAATTAGGCCAGGCATGGTGGCTCATGCCTGTAATCCTAGCACTCTGGGAGGCCGAGGTGGGAGGATCGCTTGAGGTCAGGGATTTGAGACCAGCTTGAGCAAGAGCGAGACCCTGTCTCTACTCAAAATAGAAAAAATTAGCTGGGTGTGGTGGTGTGCGCCTATAGTCCCAGCTACTCAGGAGGCTGAGGTAGGAGGATTGTTTGAGCCTAGGAGTTGGTGGTTGCTGTGAGCTAGGCTGATGCCAAGGCACTCTAGCCCAGGCAACAGAGTGAGACCCTACTGGGGGGAAAAAAAAGAAAGAAAAGGAAAGAAAGAAAGAAAGAAAGAAAATCATAATGAAGAGGGTAGGTGTGGTGGCTCGTGCAGATAATCCTAGCACTTTGGGAGGCTAAGGTGGGAGGATCACTTGAGTCCAGGAGTTTAAGACCAGCTTGAGTGGCATAGCGAGACCCAGTCTCTACAAAAAATAGAAACCTTAGCCCAGTGTGGTGGTGCACCCTGTAGTCTTAGCTACTCAGGAGGCTGAGACAGGAGGATTGTTTGAGCCCAGGAGTTGGAGGTTGCAGTGAGCTATGATGATGCCACTGCACTCTAGCCCAGGCAACAGAGTAAGACCCTGTCGTAAAAAGCAAAGAAAATCATAAAGAAGAGAAAATATATTTAATATTCATTAAATGGAAGTGGATCATTATAAAGGTCTTTATCCATCATCATCTGAGGAGTAAGAGGAAGAAGAGGGGTTTGTCTTGCTGTCTCATGGGTAGCGGAAGCAGAAAAATAAAACTGTGTATAAGTGTACCTACACAGTTTAAACTCCTTTATAGTTCCAGGGCCAACTGTATTATACTTTCAATTTCAAATTTTTATTTGTTCATATTGGACTTTTTGTTCACAAAAAGCCCCAGATCTTTTTATTATAAATTGCTCTCAAGCCACAGTTTCCTATTCTTTACTTCCATATTTTTATTCTTTAATTTCACCTACCTCTGACTTCTGTTCAGATCTTCAGAGTCTTGTATGTCCCTCTCTCCACTCTGTAAGTGGAAGAACTTGGCCCTGGCCACAGGCTGGGCTGCTGGGGTGTGCGTGCTGCTTGGTAATCTGATGCTTTGCGGCCAACTTGATGCCTTGGCCTTTCCCCTGGAAGCAACTAAAGCTGACGCCAGCTGGGTTATTATGAGTGCGTTCAGCCTCCACATGTCTCCTGAAGGAGGGAGTTCTACTCCTGACTGTTGAGTGCGTCCATGGCAATAGCTGGGGGAAAGTTGCTGTCCACTGTTCTCTCTTGCCCTGACTCCTCCTGTAATGCTGGGGCCATCTGGAACAATTATAATATGTTCCAAGTGAGCTAAAATTGTCATATATATACAAGAAGGCCAGGTACCAGGACTAGAGGTGTGCACTAGACAGGCAGACACATGAGCAGTGTTCTTACTGTATCTTAGATATCAGACACCTATCTTATTTTGGTGCTAAAAATAATCTTGTCCTACTAGGGTGTCCCTCAGTCACCTTGCCTTCTAGGTCTTCATATAAATAGCTAAGTAAATTGTATCCAGGAAAAAAACAGAGACTATAGAACATCCCTAAAGACCTTCCTTCATATTAGTATTAATTACATACTTATGAGTATTGCTATGGTGTGAATGGTTTTGTCCACACCCAAAATTTGTATATTGAAAACTGACCCCCAAATGATGATTTCAGGAGGTGAAGTTCTTTGGGGGAGATGATTTGTTCATGAGGTCAGAGCCCTCATGAATGGAATTAGTGCCCTTTCAAAAAAGACCCCCAGGGAGCTCATTCAGCCTTGTACCATTTGAGAACACATCAAGACGGTACAATGTATGAACTGGGAAATGGGACCTCACTAGACAGCAAATCTGCTGGCACCTTGATCTTGGACTTCCCTACCCCCATAACTACCCTACCCAGTTGATGGTATAATATTTTGTCATAGTAGTCTGCAGGGACTAAGACAGGTATATTTGTTCTATGATGGTCTTTTTGTGCACATGCAGAATTCAGTCCTACTTCCAAAATAAACTATGATATTCCACAAGTACAGGTACAAATAATAATGGTGAACTGAAGAAACCTTGACATAGTGGTTTATGCAAAGTAGTGTCTCCTTAGTGTCCATGAACAGCCTAGGGTAGAAATTTCTGCCTAGTAAATGTGAGGTAAAGGCAAGAATGTATCTGACCTTCTCCCCCTCTGGTGAGACCTAGCCCAGAGTGAGGACCTAAGGGTCCACGGGGAGCGTAAGAGTGGGTGGAGCAAAAAAGTTTCAGGATCTAGAAAAAGATAATGAGCAAGAGCAAGAAGATCGAAGATTTAAATCCAAATGTTAGGCACAGAGTAAAACTGGACTCCTAAATGAATGTTTCACAACAGAAGACATGTGAAGAAGAGAAAGCCACAGGACTCAGGCTAAACCATGTGCTGGGGTGGAGTAAGGGTGGTTGCCAAAAAGAAAAGTGGGAAAGGGGGTAGCTGTTAAGGGCGCCAGGACTTTTCAGACTGTGAGGGTAGATGGATAGATTCAGTCATAATATTTCTCTAAAAACTAGAACTTCTAAAAAATAGAAGAAACCCCTACATGAATATATAGCTTTATTTGTAATAGTTCAAAACTATAATAAACCCAGATGTTCTTCAGCAAGTGAGGGGTTAAACAAACTGGCACATACATACAAGAGCATTTTATTCAGCAACAAACTATTAATATACGAAACAACTTGGATGAGTAGCCAGAGAATTACTCTGAGTGAAAAAAAAAATTGCAAAAGGTTACATAAGGTATATTTATATAACATTTTTGAAAGACAAAATTTTATAAATGAAGGACAGATTAGTGTTTGCCAGGAGTTCGAGAGTCAGGGTGAAAGGATGGGAGGGAGATGTGTGTGGTCAGAAAAGGGCAACACGAGAGATCCTTCTGGTGGTGAAACTGTCGAGCATTTTGATTGTGTGGTGGATACACAAACCTACACAGGTGATAAAATAGCACTTACACACGAGTACAAGTGAAACTGGGGCAATCTGAAAAAGATTGGTGGACTGTATCCATGTCAATATCCTGCTTGTAATGTATACTATAGTTTTGCAAAATGCTACCATTGGGGGAAACTGGGCAAGTGCACAAGGGATTCTCTGTATCTTTCCTGATTGTGAACCACAATTATCTCAATAAAAACTTCAATTAAAAAATTAGACACTTACACAATGAAATGACTCTTGTTCAATCTAAAAGCAATTTTACCAAATTCAACCTAACATTATACTGGATGCTTGTTAAGTGACGGAGGGGTGGGGAGATAAGTGCTGAGGGGATACGAAAGGTCTGGTGCCTCACCCAAGGGCTTTCCTAGCCAGAGGGACTCAGCTGCCTGATGTCACTAAGGCTTCCTTCAGGAACACAACAGTGGACTCTCCATTGTGTTTTAGGATTCAGGAAGAGGTGAGTGAGTATGTGACTGTTCCCGAGACTTACACAGTGACCACAACCAAACTGGCTCAAACACAAGGTCAAACAGAATTGATGTCACGAGGTATCTTGAAAAGGGACTGGCCACAATACTAATTCTTCAGAAAGGTTTTCAGTCTCTTAAGGATTTATAGAGGTTGGAGACTGAAGGTCACGAGTCCTAAGAGACCCATGGCCTCATTTGGATGTTCACGGAGTTCCAGGAAATAGAGACCCCTCGTGGCCTCTTGCGTTTGTCTGCTGACATAAATTACAGTCAGCCCTTGAACAATGTGGGTTTGAACTGTGCAGGTCCACTTATATGCAGATATTTTTCAACCAAACAGAGTATGTGTGTGGGGGGGGGTGGCATGGAACAAATCTCCTGAGGATACCAAGGGATGACTGTGCTTGCACAACTCTGGCACAATTGCCAGGTGCACAATTGCGAGGCACAATTGTGGGTGCCTAATCTGATAGTACACGGAAGTTTGGATAGGTTGAGTCACATTACCTGCCTTTCTTCCCTGGCAAACAGACTGTACTTCCCAACTCTTCTAGAAGTCAGATGTGGCCGCATGCCTGAGTTCTGTGAATGAAACATAGACAAAAGTGTCACACAGCTGTGCACACATCATAACATTTCAGTCAACAATGCACAACATATATGGTGGTGGTCCCATAAGACTATCATCCCATATTTTTACTGTACCTTTTCTATGTTTAACTATGTTTAGATACATAAATACTTACCACTGTGTTATAATTGTCTACAGTGCTCCGAACAGTAACATGGTGTACAGGTTTGTGGCCTAGGAGCAACAGGCCATACCATGTAGCCCAGGTGTGTGGTAGGCTACTCCATCTAGGGTTGTGTGAGTACACTCTGTGATGTCCATACAATGACTAAATCACCTAACGATGCATTTCTCAGAACACATCCCCATCGCTACCTGATGCATGACTGTAATACATGTTTAGGTATGAACCTAAAAATTGTCCACCACTGGCTCATGCTATCTGCTTGATCAATGTCAATGGGGCAACCTTAGAAGCAATGTGTTTTTAGATAGTGGGGACTCTTGTTAGCCTGAGTCCTGAGTGACTGTGTAAAAGAGCATCTCCTGCCCCACTGCGACTGCCGCTGCCGTGCACGACAGTGAGTTATCACGCTAAGCCACTGAAACTCTGGGATTTATGTATTACAGTAGCAGAAACAACAGATGTAGTTAGGACTACTTCAGAACACCCAGAATCACCCTTCTCTTCCTTTTCACTTCCCAAACTGAGGCTATGGCTGGAATTAAATGATTTCACAGCAGACCCTTCCCCCTGTGAGCTCCCAAAGAAAGTGGGCCTGTGGTTTCCGCCTCTGTGTTACATGCTCAGCTTGTCACCCTTTAGGGGTCTATCAGCCCCATTTGATAATGCAGCCCTTACACTTTTTTATATGAACCAAGAAAGGCCTCCTCTACCTCCCACACACTTGTGCCTAAAAGAGGAGCTATTCTTGCTAGCTGCTTAGGTTAGCAAAAATCTTCTAGAAACAATTTCTTTTTCCCTCCAAAGTCAGCCTGAACACAGGCTATAGAAATTTCAGCTTCTCTAAAGCAGAACCAGAGGTGGCAGCAGTGTGGACAAGCAGCCGTTCTGACTCAGGCCAAGGCCTGATGAGGAGGAAGGTCTGCTCCCAGGGCTTGCAGTTTCTGGTCTCTCAGACAGTGATGGCACTGTCCAGGGCGCTGATAGAAGTTGGAGGGGGTGTTGTGTCAAAAGGTGTGATAATGGGATAATGGCCCTGTGGGCACGGTGATTCACACATGTAATCCCAGCACTCTGGGAGGCCGAGGTGGGAGGATCACTGGAGGTCAGGAGTTTGAGCAGCCTGGGCAATGTAGTGAGACTTTGTCTCTACAAAAATAATAAAATTAGCCAGGCATGGTGACGCGTGCCTGTAGTCCCAGCTACTCTGGAGGCCGAGGTGGGAGGATAGCTTAAGCCCAGGAGTTCAAGGCTGCAGTGAGCTCTGATCATTCCACTGCACTCCAGCCTGGTGATAGAGTGAGACCCTGTCTCTAAAAACATAAGATATGATAAGCTGAAAGATGGCATTTGGCCAGGGACTCAGGCCTCCGATAATCTGTTTGGGGTTACAGGCTATTAGGAAAGAACTTCCTAGAATTTAGAGCCACCTGAAAAAAAGAATAAATATTCTCTCATGAACTGCTCTACTGAAGTGTTCAGGCAGAGACTGGCTTGTATAAGAGATGTTGGGCTGGCTTGTTTGGGATATCTGTTGGGGATGTTTCAGATAAAATATCTGATTAAGTTAGGAATTAGACTAAATTAATAGGTCTCAAATTTTCAGATGCACATTTGGGGAGGGTTATAAAAATGAGATTCCTGGCCTTCACCTGTAAAGGTTTGGATTCATTGGGCAAAAGCCTCAGTGATTCTAAAACAGGTAATTTAAGGACTACTCTTTGAAATATGCCAGATTTTTATCTCTGAAAACTTTTTCTACATTAAAAATTCATATTATGATCAATAGTTCATGGTTTTTTTTTTTTAAATATTGGTTATATTCTATTACAGCAAATTTTAAGTAGAAGACAAAAATCTTCTGTATAATTATTCAATATAATATTACTTTAAAAAATTCAAGTTGTTATACAGGAAAATATGAGTTTTCCACTACAGAAAATTTTTTAGGCTATTTTAACCTGAGAGCAATTTTGGACATCTGGAAGTGGTAAAGGGTGCATGGAACAGGACTGGTATTGAACAGGATTCAGTTGCGACAATAGAATCCCCTCTATATGAAAGGACTTAATATAGGGAAGTGGGTCTTGCAAGGCCTGTAAAAGTCGTCACTAATCTTTAGGCTGAGAACTCAGGAACAACATCGAGGCCCCAGAAGCTCTCTACTCCTTACTGGGAAAGCCACTGCTGTAACCTCCCCAAATGTTAAATTGAGAAGCTGCTGTCAGTGCTGCTGATGGTAGAAGCAATATCATCACTCCCACAGTCATTACTGCTGCAGTAAGATGCCAAATCAGGAAACTGTTGGCTGCAGAACTACTCTGTTCTGCCACTATCTGTGCCAGCAAGTAGATGCCATGGGACTCGGTTCTCCATCAAAGTCTCATATACATGCAAATGATTAGTGAACTGTAGCTTCAACAGAGTGTGAGATATGTGGATTTTTAGAAAGCGAAGTTCAATGGTACGCTAGAGCCAGCTTCTACCGGCTCTCAGAAACCAAATGTTAGCCTCTCTTTTCAAATCCATGTTCAGCAGTGTCACTTCAGTAGCTTGAAATCAGTCATGGTGGGAGTATTTATGCCATAGGTATTAGCAACAGCTACAAAGCACGGATTTGGGGAGGGAGAGGAGGAGGAGCCAGCATACCACCGAATAGTTAGAATGGATGTTAGGCAAGCCCATCCACAGTGATTGCCGTGATATTCTTTCTGAAATGAAATGGACAGTCTTAAACATTATTTAAGTGTCACAGGCCAGGCATGGTGGTGTGTACCTGTAGTCCCAGCTAGCCGGGAGGCTGAGACAGGAGGATTGCTTGAGCCCAGGAGTTTGAGGTTGCTGTGAGCTAGGCTGACGCCACGGCACTCTAGCCCAGGCAACAGAGCAAGGTTCTGTCTCAAAAAAAAAAAAAAAAAAAAAAACCTTCCAACAAAGAAAAGCCCAGGACCTGATGGCTTCACTGGTGAAGGCTACCAAGCATTTAAAGAAGAGTTAACACCATTCCTAGGTCATTATATTAAGAGAAATAAGTCAGACACAGAAAGATAAATATTGCATGCGCCCACTCACATGAGGGAGCTAAAAAAGGTGATTTCCTGGAGGTAGCGAATAGAATGATAGTTACTAGAGGCTGGGAAGGATGCATGTGTCGGGGTGTGGAGGCATGGGGGAGATGAAAAAATGTTGGTTCATGAGTACAAACATACAGTTAGGTAGAAGGAATAAGATCTAATTTTCAATAGCAGAGTAGGATGACTATAATTAACAACAATGTATTGTATATTTCAAAATAGCTAGAAGTGAGAACTTGAAATGTTCTCAACACATAGAAATGATAAATGTTCATGGTGGTGAATGTCCTAAATACCCGGACTGGATCAATACGCACTCTATGCATGTAACAAAATATCACATGTACCCCATAAATACACACAAACGTTATGTATCACTAAAAAAAAAAAAAAAAAAAAAGAACTGCTTGGAACAGACAAGTTCTATAGTGTTTTGAATATCCCAGCCTCTCCCCCTGGAGGTTCAGCCACCTACTTCTGTGCTTCGCAGCAGTGTTCCGCGAGCCGCTGCAGTGGCGGGGCCTCTCGGGGCAGGCCTGGCCTTACTGGTGGGAGTGAAGGTGTTTTTTCTATTTATAGAAGGAATTTTCTTCATAATCTTTGTCTCCAAACAGAAGCGAAGGATAATGCGCCATCTCTTCTGTGATAAATCTGAATTTATACTGAGCTAAATTTCCTTTTGTTACTATTGGATTTTCATTCCCCAGTGCAGATTGTAGCATTGCTGGGCCCACTTGCCCGCAGATTCCCTCCACGGCTCTGCTGTTCACTGTAAGCGGGCGGACCCCTTTGTGGCACGGCTTCAAGTCCATGACGCAAGCTTTCATCAAGCTGTACCCTTGTCAGCAGCATTTTACCCATTTCTTCATAATCTTCATGATGTTTTCTGTATGTATAACACCTACCATTATTTACTTAGTTTGATATTACATGGACTTTTATTAATATATTAATTAGACTTTAAAAATTAAAAAAAATACTAAGGAAGAGTTAACACCATTCCTTCTCAAACTCTTCCAAAAAATTGAAGAGGAGGGAATACTTCAAAATCATATTATAAGGCCAGAATTATCCTGATAAAGCCATAAAAATACACAAGAAAAGGAAATGATTAGCTGATATCCCTGATGAACATAGATGCAAAAATTCTCACCAAGATGCTATCAAACCGAATTCAACAGTACATTAAAAAGGATCACACAGCATGATCAAATGGGATTTATCCATGGGATACAAGGATGCAGATCAATAAATGTGATATATCAAATTAATAGAATGAAGGATAAAAATCAAATGATCATCTCAATAGATGAAAAAAAAGCATTTGACAAAATTTAAATTTTTTATCTTTTCACGACAAAAATCTCTCATCACGCTGGGTGCTGTGGCTCAGGCCTGTAACCCTAGCACTCTGGGAGGCTGAGGCTGGAATATTGCTTGAGTTCAGGAGTTCAAAACCAGCCTGAGCAAGAGTGAGACCTTATCTCTACCAAAAAGAAAAAAATCAGCCGTGTGTTGTGGCATGTGCCTACAGTCCCAGCCACTCGGGAGGCTGAGGCAGGAGGATTGCTTGAGATTAGGAGCTGGAGGTTGCAGTGAGCTATAATGACGCGCCACTGCACTCTACGCAGGGAGGCAGAGTGAGACTGTCTCAACAACAACAACAAAAAACAAGGAAACTGAACAACCTTCCTTATCCCCCGCCCCAAAAAATCTCTCATCATGTAATGTATAGAAGGAATGTAGCTCAACATATAGAAGGAATGTAGCTCAACATAATAAAGGACATATATGACAAGGCCACAGCTAACATCACATCCAACAGTAAAAAGCTGAAAGTTCTTCTTCTATAATCAGAAACAAGACAAGGATGCCCACTCTCACTATTTCTATTCAATAGAATACTAGAAGTCCTCGCCAGAAAAATTAGGTTAGAAAAAGGAATAAAAGACATCGAAATCAGAAATAAAAAAAGTTAAATTGTCTCTGCAGACAACATGATCTTATATATTACAAAATTCCTAAAAACTCCAACAAAAAACTTTTAGAACTAATGAACACCCCATAATATGCTGAAATAAAAAAATTTTTTTAAAACTAATAAATTCAGTGACATTACAGGATACAAAATCAATATACAAAATCAGTTGCATTTCTGTATACTAATAATGAGCTATTCAAAAGGGAAATTAAGAAAACAATCCCATTTACAACAGCATTTAAAAAAACATTTGGACAGGGTGCAGTGGTGCATGCCTATAATCCCAACACTTCTGGAGGCCAAGACAGACGATCACTTGAGGCCAGGAATTCAAGACCAGCCTGGGCAACATAGCAAGATTCCCATTTCTACAAAAATAAAATTAAAAAAAAATTTTAATAAAATAAAATTTTTAAAATGCATAGAAATAAATTTAGCCAAGGTGAAAGATTTGCACACTGAAAATTATAAAATTTTAATAAACTGAAAAGCACACAAATAAATGCAAGCTATTTCGTGTTCACAGATTGGAAGAATTAATATTGTTAAAAAGTTCATATTACCCAAAGCAATCTACAGATTCAATTCAATCCTTATCAAAATTCCAATGGCATTTTCCACAGAAATATATAAAACAACCCTATAATTCATAACAAAAGCAATCTCCAGGGAGAAGAACAAAGCTAGAGGCATCACATTACCTGATTTCAAAACATACTACAAGTTATAGTAATCAAAAAAGTATGGCACTAGAATAAAAACAGGCAAATAGACTAATGAAACAGAATAGAGAGTTCAGAAATAAATCCATGTATTTATGGTCAATTGCTCTTTGACAAAGTTTCCAAGAACACATAGTGGGGAAAGAATAGTCTTTTTGATAAATGTTGGGGAAACTGGATATCCACATGCACAAGAATGAAACTGGACCCTTATCTCACACCATATGCAAAAATCAATACAAAATGGAGTAAAGACTTAAACATAGGACCTGAAACTGTAAAACCACTAGAACAAAACATAGGGGAAAACCTTGACATTGGTCTGGGCAATGATTTTTTGGATATGACCCCAAAAGCATAGGGAACAGAAGCAAAAACTGACAAATTAGACTGCAGCACGCTGAAAAGCTTCTGCATAGCAAACAATCAACAGAGAGAAGAGACAGCCCATGGAGTAGGAGAAAATATTTGCAAACTATACCTGATAATGGGTTAATAGCCAAAATATATAAGGCATGTAAACAACTCGATAGTATGAAGACAAATGACCAGATTAAAAAATGGGCAAAAGACCTGAATAGGCATTTCAAAAAAGAAGATATACAAAGAGCCAACAGCCATATGGAAAAGTGCTCATTCTCACTAATCATCAGGAAAATACAAATCAAAACCACAAGGAGATATCACCTCCCATTTGTTAGAATGGCTATTATCAAAAAGACAAAAAATAACAAGTGTTGGCAAGGATGTGAAAAAAAGGGAATGCTTGTATACTGTCGGTGGGAATGTAAATTGGTGCAGTCGTTATGGAAAACAGTAAGGAGGATCCTCAAAAAGTTAAAATAGAACTACTGTGTGATCCAGCAATTCTACCTCTGGATGTATAGCTAAAGGAAATGAAATCGCTATGTTGAAGAGCTATCTGCACTTTCGTATTCATTGTATTTGAAAGTGTGTTGCAGACATCATGAGACTTCATCTCAAAATACTTCATCGTGTGTTTTCTAAGAACAAGGACATTCTCTTTTATAACCACAATTCCATTCATTATTCACAATAATCAAGATACGAAATCAACGTAAGTATCCACTTGTAGGTGAATGCATAAAGAAAATGTGTGTGTGTGTGTGTGTGTATAATTCAGCCTTAAAAAAGAAGGAAATCCTGTCATTTGGGACAACATGGGTGAACCTGAAGGATATTATGTTAAGTGGAAATAAGCCAGACACAGAAAGACAAGCACTGCATGATCTCACCTATGTGTAGCATCTAAAAAATTCAAATTTACAAAAGCAGAAGGTAGAATGGTGGTCGCTAGGGGCTGAGGGATGGGGGAGATGGGGAGATGTTGGTCAAAGGGTACAAAGTTTCAGTTATATGATGAATGAGTTCTGGAGGTCTAATGTACAGCATGGTGACTATAATTATTGATAATAACTTTGTATTATGTACTTGAAATTTGCTAAGCAAGTAGATCTTAAATGTTCTCACTGTGAACACACATGACAACTATGTGAGGTGACGGGTATGTTAATTGGCTTGATTGTGGAACTCATTTCACAATGGATACATACATTGAAACATTACATTGTGTACCTTAAATGCATACAATTTTTCTTTGTCAATTATACCTCAGTAAAGCTGGAAAAATTGAGAGAGTAAGTTCAACAAAAATCTGTATCACTTCACCTAAATCCAATACTGCTCCACACTTTGGAGTGCTACTTTGTTTCCCTCCAGCCTGCCCCTCCCCCAGGCATGAGGGGTACTCTGAGCCAAGAAGCAGGTCCGTCTGGAGCTCCTCTCCCATCCTCATCCACTCATTTTTATTTCGTGCTTCGAGTATCCCAGAACATGGAATTCTCCTACTTTCATCTTTTTTGGATCTGTTTTCCTGAGGTTACACCATATCCACTATGCACACCCCTAGACCCAGAGGTGGCCAAGGAGCAGCTGTGGGCATGGGAGTGGGGAGCTGTGATGTGGATGGTGCTTGACTGCATGAACCGGGGTGTCCACACACACGTGCAGGACGGATCTAGGGGTGGGAAGAGAAGGAGAACGACCAGGGGCTGGCTGTCTTACTCTGATGTGTTCTAGCATAAAGCTTGTAGGAGTTGGTGAATTTTAAATATGAACTTGGCTTCTAGGTTGTTCTTAAGACATACTGATCAAAGTAAAAGATAGTATTTATTTTACTATTTTGCTAGCTTGCCTTGTAACAAAGTATTTAGGCATATGGTTTATGAGCCTTCCTTTGCCCTTTTGCCCCAATCCTTACAAGGGTTGAGAATAGGCCTGCTTAGATATACCAACTGTCAACATCTTGCCACATTTTCTTTCCCTGTCTGTCTGTCTACCTTTCTACCTGCCTATCAATGTGCCTCTTTTTAGAGCTGAGCCATTTGAAAGTGTGTTGTAGACATCATGAGATGTCGTCTCAAAGTGCTTCATCATGTGTTTTCTAAGAACAAGGACATTCTCTTTTATAACCAGAATTTAACCATAATTCCATTATTATATCAAAGAAGTTTTATGTTAACATAATACAATTATCTTATATATGGCCTATGTTCAAATGTTCTCTAGTGTCTTAGAAATGCCCCATTGAGTGTTTTTTGGGTTTTTTTCAATCTAGGATCCAATCAAGGATCACCCATTATATTTGTTTTTCAGTTGTATGGTAATAAAATTATGAAAACAATAAAAAGCCTTTCTCTTAAATAGAAGTCAAATCAGATTTGATTGCTTGGTGTAATTGGTGGAGGAGTTAATACACTAAACACATTTTATTGAAAAGAAATGCAAGGGATGAGGGATGAATAAATGTTAACAGCCTTCAAGCTTTACTTCACAGTTTTTTCCAAGGCTATTATTCCTAAATAATACCCACCTTCTTTTCTTTCTGTCAACTTCTGCTTTGATTTTACATTTGTCCTAAAATAAAGGAAGAAAGAGAATTTCAAATGAGAGAATTTTTTAAAGTAAAACTTTAAGTAAGTTGTGTTCACATGTTTGTAACTTTAAAAAAGTTGAGCTTTTGTACATTTGCAAATCTTGGCAGTGTTAAACATTGACTTTCTCACCTCTCTCAGGCAGATTTCTTTTTTACTGTCTTCACATGTACAGTAAAACATTGATATTTGTGAAAACTCAATGATTTCCTGACAGCTCATTCTGTTTTTTTTTTTTTTTTTTTTGAGACAGAGTCTCACTCTGTTGCCTGGGCTAGAGTGAGGGCCGTGGCGTCAGCCTAGCTCACAGCAACCTCAAACTCCTGGGCTCAAATGATCCTTCTGCCTCAGCCTCCCAAGTAGCTGGGACTACAGGCATGTGCCACCATGCCCGGCTAATTTTTTTTTTCTATATATTTTTAGTTGGCCAATTAATTTTTCTATTTATAATAGAGATGGGGTCTTGCTCTTGCTCAGGCTGGCTTCGAACTCCTGACCTTGAGTGATCCACCTGCCTCGGCCTCCCAGAGTGCTAGGATTAATAGGCGTGAGCCACCACACCCAGCCTACAACGTGTTTTTGAAGTCTTCAGAACAAGGGCTAGCTAGCTCTACCACCTGTAGAGTGGTGCCTGCCTAGTGGTGCTGGTTGAAGAGCAGGTGCCTGCTGCCTGCTCTTCCACAGTATTAACTTACTAAATTGCCTCTGGCATTTGTGTTTGCAGAAACATTAGCTGAGGACAAATCCTTATTTAATTGTTACGTTAAGCATGCTGCTTATGTGATCACACAGAGATATTGGTTTTGCCGAGGGGTTTGTATTGGCCACTTTCTCACTCTGAACATTCTAGGAAGAAGAAAATAACGTTAGCTGTTTGGGAGTGTTGCCTTTGGTGTCAAATCTGTATTTGCTTTTCCACTTAATAGCTTCTAACCTGGAGCACATTACTTAACCTGAGTTAAGTGACAGTTAACTTATCTATAAAATGAGGTTAATAATAGTTTCTACCTCATAGGGTTTTGATGAATAAATGAATTATGGGAGGTGCTTAGCATAGTATCTGCACATAGAATGTACACAGTAACCAAAAACTTATCCATCTGTCCGTGTGTATTGACTCCCAAAGTTGTATCTCTAACCTGGTCTCCCCACGGTATATTTCAGCTGCACACAGGACTTCTCTATTGGCAACCTAAGCTGAACCTCCCCACCTTCACTGTCCCTGCTCCTTCTGGATTCTTCATCTTGGTGATAGCATCATTCTCCACCCAGTGCCTACACTAAATACCTGGCGATCATCCTAGACTTGACTCCTTCTTCCACCACTTCTCATCAGTGACCCATCTGTTCTTTCTCCCTAACATCTCTCTAATTCATCCCACTGATTGCCCCACTGTCCCTGCCTTAATTTAGGCTTTCTTCTCTCATGAATAAAATAGTGGTTTCCTCCAAACACAGGCACTTTGTGGGCTGCCTTACCTGTACGTGTTAGGTTTTTCAGGATGTTTGGCTATAAAAAGCTGAAGAGCTGCTAATAGCTTTGTTATTTGATCGGCTTTTCTTCCCCCTGACTTCACTACTCCCTCTTATTTGTGCTTTTATTTATATCCTGTGCACCTAAGCAAAATTAGTAGTCATGTCTTGAAGACTTATCTTGAAGAACTCTTCAGGGTAAGGAGAGGAAGCTGCACGGAAGAAGATAGTAGTAGCGGCTGCAGTGGGCTGGCCCTGACACATGACTAAGCTGCTGGTGAGTCTTTAAAATGCAGTTACTGGTTCTTGCTGCTTTGAAGCATAGTCCAAAGTTTGCTTTAATGCCCTTATCCTTCAGTGTCTGAGGGTTGAAAAAGGTATAGAATTGTTTGAAACTACTGAAATAATACCCACATAAAGGAAGTGTCCAGGGTAGTAAAGACTCTTCTTAAGTGGTTCTTTGGTTAAGCAAAGACTTTAAGGGGATCTAGGAGTAAGCTGAAAGCAACGTGTCCCAGATCAGTTATGGAAAGCTGACCCAGAAGCAGACTGTACAAATTATAGGTGGGAAGCACACGAAGACTCCCCAAAAAGGACTGCTGAAATGTAAGCCAGAGTCCTTTCTTCTCTTCTGCGTTAACTTCTGAGAAAGATAGGACAGCCAAAAAAGTGACTGACTTTTACTCATTTTGCTTGGATTATTCAGATCATGATTTGCTTGGAAAATATTTTAGTGATTTAGATAATTATTTCAGCTTTTAGTTTTTATTTGTATTAGAAATCTGGCAGGTGTCATGTATGTTTAGAAACTAAAACATAAATGTAGTTTCAAGTGTCACAGGCCCTAGGTCGGGGGGGCAATAGCCATTTTTGCTTATTCTAGCAGATAAGTGCTTCATGGGACTTGGAGAGTTGACAGTTTACAAAAAGGGAATTTAGTGTCATCTTTGAGTTTAGAATTCCACCTGTGATGGGTGAGGCTTTTTATGGGCAGGATTACCCTCAGGAAATGTGCGTGTGGAATGGCCCCATATGATTGGCTTTTTTTACTCCTAGTATTTTTGTTGGAAGAGGAGAATTTGTCTTTCAGTTAACTTTGCTTTGTCATTGTTTTATTTCTTTGTAAAGCCTTTTTAATACTTTGAAGCATTTTCATATTTTCATAGCTTTAAGATATATCCATTGAAGTTTTTTTCCTGTTTATAATATGGTGGTGCTTCTCCAAGGAAGAACTATCTTGAAGTCAAAGATAACCTGGAGTAGGGATATATGTTACTAGTGAATGGAATAGTTGAAAATACGTAAATACCTTTTTTCCTGTCATCAATATTACCTAGTGTTGGTGTTTAAGTTTTGACAAAAGTTATTTTTTGGATCAAATTATACGCATCATATTGAAGCCAGCAGACTCAGATCTGAAAGAATGAATTTGCAAAATCTGGTTTAATTCAGATTGGGGGAGGGGAACACATTGTGAAAATACATATGCACAGGAACCTAATCAATGCTAGACAAACAATGTATTAGTTTATAATATAACAGGATAACCACAAATTTAAAGGCTCAAATTGAATCCATCAGCTGTAAATACAATTTCATAGTTGGCTCAAGTGGCTATTCACTATCAAGTGGTGCCAGGTTCCTCCAAAGCACCTAATGACCCCCCAGCCTTGGAAGGAGTTTCACCACAGTCTCAGAAGAAATCCCAGTCATGCCTTTAATTCTTTTGGCCCTTGGGAGTCATTGCTACCCAAATAGAAATGCAGGCGAGGGATTTCCAGTGGCCACATGGTATTGCACAGAGAGGTCTGTTCTAAGCCAGACTCTTATAGCTAAGGAGGTGTGAGATTAGCCCTTAAATAGTGGTCTAGCATTAACGTGGTCTATAAAAGCATGTTAAGAAATAGCTCCTTAGTGATTATGTACCAGCTACTAGTTATCACACTAACAGAAAAGGCAACATGGCAGCTTCACATTTCACATAAAAGACTAGCATTAACTGGGCCTGGCTTAACTTTCACATAAATCTAGTGATTATTTTAATTTAGACCCAGGAGAAAATGATTGTATACCAGTCTTTTCTTCACATAAGATTTGTGTAGCATTAAATTGTTACGGGTTAATGACTAGGCCATGAAGGCAAAAATGTGTAACTCTCCTTTGCCAAAACAGAAACATCCCTGTTTTGACTCCTGTCCAGTTTAAAAAAAAACAAAAACAAAAACTATACATACACCCTTGTTATTGCACATCTTTCACACAAACTTGTGTATGTATAATAGAGATATATCTTAAATATGCTACACATAAAAAGACTATGGCACTTTAGAGAATACATGTTTAACAAAGATCATTACACCACAGATGTCTGAAAACTATACAAAAACACACAACATAACATTGTTGAGTTAGCACACAGGTTTAAAGAATCCACAGAATCTAAGGCAAATACTTCTGCCTCAGAGTTTGTTGAGAAGCCCAATCCATCATGAAACTTTAAGCATAAATGCAGGCAAAATAAATAAGACTTTTCTGGTAATAGTAATGGTCCTATTTATTAGAAAAATAAGTGTGGGTCAACAGTCTAACATTTCTTTCTAGCACATCCCTCATACTCAGTGGTTTTAAGCAGCCGTGTAGAAGAGTATGGTCTAGACTAGCATGATGCGTGACTTTAGATGGTTCTTTTGTCTGAAAGCCTAAGGGAGTCAAGATTTAAAGGGCCCAACATTACCTTTTTCTCAAGTCAGTGTTTAGGTAGTTTTTAGTGGCTTGGGGTTTTATGTGTGTGCATGTGTTTTTTGTCTTCTGTAGCATTCAAATTAATGAAATAAACATTGTCAAGTGATTTTATTTTGGCTAAGAGGTCACATTCTCATATGAGACTGTTACCAGGTTGATCTAGGGGTTCACCACCACCTCAGTGAAAGAGCAGATGATGGACATGCTTGGAGGATCCTTTAGGCTTACGAGGAGACTGAAATTGCAAATTTAGTATTAGAATATGGATTCTCAATCTCGTAGAGAAAGAGTGAATCTTCTGATGAAAAATTTAAGAGTTTGCCTGATGAAGGGAATTGCTTTTAATGAAAACTACTGCCAAGGTATGAAAAGTAATTACTACGGTGGCACAGACTTGGTTAGAACCATTATGAATGCACAAACAGGGATAGGAGCCTTGTCTGGGGGTTCCCGGAGCCCATTGCTATGGTGGTAGAGATGTGGTTACTATATTAGGCTGCTATGAAGACACTGGCTACGAGGATACCCCTTCTCTCTTCAAAAAAAGTCCTAGGATTTACACCTTGCTTGCTTTGAACTTTGGTTCAAGAATGGTAAACTCATTAAGGCCTGGTAGTTCTACACTCCCACCCTGCTTGCCCTTAATCTGTGAGATACGATGGTTTCTGGTATAGACCAGAGGCCAAAATGTAATAAAACTGCAGTTGCCTCATTCCATCTATACATAATAAAGCAGTTATCTGTTTTGCACCAAGGTATGGTGTTAGACTCTCACAGCTTTAACATGATTCACCCAGGGCAAGGTTGTAAAATCTGAGTCAGAGTTGTACATCTGGTGGTACTTAGCACATACTACCTTGCCCATAGAAGGTGCTCAGTAATTATTTGTTAAATTTTCAAAACAAAGCCCTCAAGCAGAACTATACTTTTAATCCTTCCAGAAATCTGGCAGGTCCACCTCACTTAAGTTGCTAAGGAGTATTTCTGTATCATTCTGCAATTCTGAAGCTCACATAATGACATACTAGATTATTTCTGGCTACTGCATACCATCTTCCTGAATAAAGCTCCTCAATCCTTTATAATAGTGGTATTTGATTCTTTTTGTAAACAGGTGTAGGCAGGTACGCCAGCTCCTGTTTTTGTATTAACTTTGTGATGCAACTCTTCAGGTGCATCAACTGAACTCCTATGACTAGCTCCTTTTTTCCTGCAAAGAATGCCATTCTGCTACTGATGAGATTGGAAATAACAGCCAACTACAGCATGGTTACCAAATAGGGAGGAAAGATCTCCCTGCTGCAAGTGCCAAAATTCTGACAAGTCTTCCAAGTGACCATCTGAATGAGCCACAGCTGGCTTGGAGACCTCTGTCCCTGGAAGGAGGAAACGGAGTGAGGTTTCCTTTGTCAGTCAAAGCACAACCCTATGAGAAAACACGTGATCTCCCATAGGAGACTGGGCCAGTATTGGCACTAGTCTGGCTGGTATGAGGGAAGAGGAAAGAATTTGTCTTCACTAGTAAGATTATGTACTTTTGTTCTCATATGATTGTACAGGTCCTTATTCTTTCTTTACTCAGATTTTTAAAATGTTAGAGTGATAGTTCATGTGATCCACCTTACCCTGGAATTCAGTCTATAGTAAGTTTCACAGCAGGATTCCACACCGTCCCTGCTGACCTCTTTGGTCACCTAAGCAAGAGCTAGGGTCTTGCGGTTCCCTTTAGCGCACACCCTGTCCTCAACATGTGTGTAGTTTTCCATTTGTCTTCAACTGAGACAACCTGAAAGGACTAGGAGGAAAACGAAAACACCAACCCAAAACCTCATTCTGAGGCAGAGATGCTCCCAGACAAGCAGCCTTGGAGCAGAAACAGCCTGCAAATTTGACTAATAGTGTCTTCTGTTACCAGAGACACTGCTGCCTTAATAATTTTGATACTCATCCTTCATTGAGCCTTGGGGGATATGGAGTCTGACAGAACTTGGCAACTACATGTCAGGGTTTATGTACTATTTTCATGTTCCATCCTTCATAATTTGTACTGCAGCCCTGATGTCCAGTAACTTTCCTTAGCTGGATGTTGCCTCTCATTGGTCCTGTTAAGGCCTGGGACTGTGGAATGTGGCTTTGGTAGCTAAAGGCTAGTTCTCCACTTGATTCAGATGATGAACCTGGTGGTGGACTGTTTCATGAGATTACTCAAGGAAGCAAATGGCATTAGTGTCTCTTCCAAGCTAAAGGAGGCAGATAAGATTTTTCCCCTCTTCAATTTCTTCCTGTACTTTGTCACTGGAGGTTGCAATTTCTGCTTGTGCGGAGAAGACAGCACAGATGAAGGTGAGGACTGTGCCCCCGATGGCAGTATAAAAGGCCCAGCCCAAGGAGCAGTCTCCAGGTTTGTAGGCAGACGCATAATGTCCACAGTAGTCTATGGCCTTCTGACAGCCCCAGCCAGCAGGGTAGAGTATCAAACCAAGGATAAGGAATAGACCTGCAGGACAAAAGAGAAAACAGATTAAAAACCCTCATGGCACTATAACATAAAGTACCTGTACACATCTGTTGTATTGTAAAACAGATACCATTGCCCAATGCAAGCAAATCAAGTTAACAATTACATTTTTCAGCCACTTTTGTATATGTTGGAATGTGAATCCACTAATAATTGCTATTCTAGAAAAGCAAATTAACTTGTTACTATTTCTTCCCACAGGGCTCTTAGTGGGCAATGAGTAATTCCCTTTTGGTCTAAGGCAGATGCTGGCAAACTATGGCCCTCAAGCCAAATGTGGCTTTATAAATAAAGTTTTATGGGAACACCAGCTGGGGCCATTCATTTATGGATACCCATGACTGCTTTTGTGCTGTACACAGCAGTAGTTGCCACAGACCTGCAAAACCTGAAATATTTACCATCTGGCCTTTTACAGAGAGTTTGCCAACCTCTGGTCTAAGGGAATTCACACAGAACCACCTGATGTCAACCTGGTTACATGCAAGAAACGGGGGCCATGAAGGAGACCAGATCTTAGTTTGATGGTTAGTGCATTAAACAAGCCCAGAAGGAGTCTGTTTGCAGGCATTCAACACCAACCAATGCCTGGCGCCTGAGATTTCTGTATTTAAATATGCGGTTATAAACAAATTGCAAACTTGGTAAGAATTCTTTCTGGATGCTTTTAAGTGTACTTGGCCATGAGTGGACACTAAAAAGCTTTGCTTCCATTCTGCTGACCCTACCACGCTGGCATACTGAACATCCATTTTTTAGTTACTCACTGCTTAACTGGAATGTGCCAAGTGAGTTATTTTTCTGCCTGGCCCTATCAGAGCAAGGATGAGGGTGAGGCGAAGAGCTGTTTACTGACTCTCAGGTCTCAGATGTGAGCCCTGTACTTGCCTTACCCGGGCTGCCAGGCTCCTCAAAATGACAGGCAACCAGGGTCACCAGATTTTATCCAACGAAACTTTTTTGGAAGAAAATTTTCTATAAAAGCCTTTATTTCACCTGCAAGATGCCACAGGAGGAGGATGGCTTTATTCTATGTGGAAGGAAAAAACTTTTTTCTGAAAAATCACACCTACATCATCAAGATTGCCAAATTATAACCAAAAAGTCCTGCCTTTTTAGATACCTTGAACTAGCAATTCTATCCTTATGAATTAATCTTGCCTTTGGTTCTGTTTCTTCTCCCACCTTGACTGAAATTCTCTGGGTTTACCACACCAAAGCTTTTCAGTTATTTACAGCAACTTCCCCACAAAGAAAACAAGACTAATTGTGTGGTAGTATGAGGTCTGAAGGAAGGCTGGGCACAGTGTTTCAAGGCACAGATGATGACTTTCCTAGCTGTCTTCCTCTTGTGGTGTTTGGTTCACTATGAGAGCATTTCGGGTGCTGACTGTGCCCCCCTTCATCCCATCATTCTACTCAGATGGCCTCAAGGGACCTTTTAGCAGTGATAGAATAGAGGGAATCCATTCAGACACCGACAGTCTGAAGATGGGTGATTTATGGAGGAAGTCCTTCTGACCCTGTGCCCTCTATTTCTCTGTAGGTCTGAGTGGCCAGAGCAGGGGGACAAGGGTCTGTACCTAGGGAGTGCTACAGTGTGGGGAAGGAGCTGTTGGCAGGGACTGGGAGCCAGTTCCCCCAGGCTAAGGCCACCATTGGAGACTGTTGGTCCTCCAGAATCTGGAAGGTCCCAAACTAGCAATCTTGGCTTGGAAAGGCTACAACTCAGGTAGCAGAAAAGCCCCTATAGTCTAGCATGAGAGCGTGAGGCTAGAACGCAAACCAGCAATGTGGTGAACCACGGCAGACTCACTAAATTATTAATAAGAGGTGAATCCAATTAATAGCTGAGAGGTTTGAATGCAGGCTCTGCCCTCTATGAGCTGAGTGACCTTAAGTTAAATACCTTTTCTAAGTATGATTCCTTACCTATAAAATGGACTAATCCTTAACTCACAAGGTGGCTGTGAATTTTAAAGTCTGTAAAGAGTACTTTGTACCTTTATAACAACAAAACCGGAAACGTAGACTAGCAGCCCTCCACAGACCTCTCCCATATATAAGCATGAGCAGTTTACAAAATAAGAATAAACAGATCTGGGGATTGTTTTTGAGATGGGGTCTTGCTATGTTGCCCAGACTGGTCTCGAACTCCCAGGCTCAAGTAATCTTCCCACCTCAGCCTCTTTAGTAGCTGAAACTACAGGCATGCACCACTGGGCCCCAGCTTAGATCAGCTTATTTTTAAGGGTATATTTTGAAAGGTGTAATAATTTAGGAACCTGGAGGACACCAAGATACAACTTAGTACCCTTGTGATAATAAACTATTTTTCATCTGAAAGAGGTTTATTCAGTAGGGGAAATCTAAAACGATTTAACCAATTCTTAAACCCCAATTAATTCTGTCTGCATCCCACCTTGTTCCCTATGAGGGGACCTTGATAGTTTGTTCCCTGAAGATCCTAAGTTACCACCCTGGTGTACCAGCGCTGGGCTGTCTATACATTGTGAACCTGCCCAGGATTCAAAGGTACTCTCTGGTGTGCATGCAGCCTCTGCCCTAAAGCTCTAAGGGCAGGCCCTAGGCAAGGGAGCATTGGCTGTTCTTCCCTTTAAAAGACCAAAGTGTTCATATTTTGGTTCCAATTAAATATGAACTGCACATTTCACCTGTTATATGTAGCTTAAATGTAAAATGAATGCATTTTACTATATTAACAAACAGAAGACAGAAAGCATAGAGTTTGCTATCACATACCAACTCTGCCCCAGGCTGGTTGTAGGACATACGAAATATCTTAATTTGGCTATCTCAGATCCTTTTGGGAAGTACACAGGTTTAAAACAATTTAACATAATCCTTATTTTAATAGCATCAGACCCTTTCCACAGCACATTGAGCCAAGCCAGGAACATTTACCTCCCTTAGGTGTTCCCTTTTCTAATAGCTCAGAAGGTGCTTCAGGCCATTTTACAATCTGTGGCTGCTACTGGCTCAATTTGTGAATAAGGACAGCAGGGAGACTTTAAAAAAAAATCACATACATAAGGGCACCATGCTTTTGAGCTTGTTGAAAGCCTCAGCCTGAATATTTATAAGCCCACAGGAAAGTCCATGTGGGAAGGTAATAAAAAGTGGGCTGTGGGACATCTGCCCCAGTGGATGCAAAGTGTGCCAAAACCACATGCTCCCACCCGGGCAGCCAGCCCAGACAAACACAAGAGTGCCTCGCCCCCATTCTGAGGGGGAGGAAGCTGCCACTGTCCACTCTGCCTTGCCTGTGGACCTCTGCTCCCAGCACTCATCATAGTTGTCACAAACATAGCTAATGCCATGAAACCACAAAGCCTGTATCCAACTAAGAGAGAAATAATAGTGGGCCTTCAGGTAAGCAAAAAATATTTTGAAAAAAAAAAATCACATGTCATTTTTCTAGGTATTTAAATAAAGCCTCTTCTACCGGAGGAATCCCAGAAAGTTTCGTGATTCGGGTGGCCCTCCCAGGTGACTGCCACATTTAGTCCTCCCCCCACCAAGTCCAGAGCAGGGAGGCAAAGCCACTTGTCTGAGCCCAGCCTGGCCCTGGTTCCGCACTGCTGTCAAGCCCAGAGCAGCTTCTCAGCAGCATGGGCAGGGGTTCCTGGGCCCTAACAAGCATGCTTTAGTTGGGTGCAAGCTTTATTCCAGCACTCATAGGAAACTGTCAACTGTTGATAATTTTTCTACCTGAAGAAATGGCCATTTCATATGGTTCAACCTAATTTTTTACTTAGTTATTTTGATCATTCTCCATCTCCATCCTAGACTTTAAGTTCCACAAGGGCAGGGATGTTTGTTTATCTACTACTGTAAAGCCAGTGCTCAGAATACCACCTGGCACCCAGTAGGCCCTTCATAAAACTTTATTGAATGTCAGTACAATTTGCTTTGTAATTGAATATTCCTAAACCACAGAGAGCCCATGGAGGAAAGGACACCAGTAAAATAAATGATGGATACCAATTAATAAGAATGAAATGTGTCAGCAAGAAAAAAAATGGAGACCCTCAGTTGATTGGCCTATCCTGCTCTAGGCTTCTGAGCCCTGGGGTTTAGCAGCAAACCTGTGCCCCTGATTTCCAGATGGGCTTGATGATACCCATTTATAAAACAATTAACATCGCTGACTTCTGAAATGAGCATGTCAGACAACTGCAAGAGAATACACAGTAGAACTTACTAAGTTTGCTGTAAACTTGGCATGGTTTTCCTGGTCCTCAATTTGGAGTGCACCCAGGGACTATCAGCTTGGTTGTGGGTTATGTCCAGAGGCCAAATGGAAGGCAAGGGGTGCTCTGGACTGAGCTGCACATAAGAGCCGAGCCAGAAGATGGTCTGCTCTACCTCTGCAGCTATTAAAAAAGCAGTTCCCAAAGTTAGGCCAGCCTCTAGGCTCCAGGGCCTTGCTAGTGCCTTGCCTTACTGCACTGTAGTTTTGGGAGGTGTGTTTGTTATGTAGGGCAGTGGAAAGTTGCTGTCTTCCTGGTGCATGGCTGGGTTGTAGCTGGCTTCAACGAGCTCAGCTGAGAGGAGGAAAAGCAAGAAGAGCGATACTGGACAGCAATCAGAGACAACAGAGCCACTAAAGAAAGACGCCACAAGTAACCTAGAGGGCTGGTGACCTCTCCCATGGCTCGACTGACAGGATAGCACCCTAAAAGGTGCCATTTTCACAACCTTAAAAGACATCATCATCCTTGTGTCCTAACAGCTTCCCAGTTCATTACACCAAGAGAGTTAGAAGATGCCAACATCTGCTGCCCATTGGATCACATGACAACCTTATCCATGGAAGAAAAAACAGTAAATGAAAAGAAACTGCTGGTTAGTCATATGGACCACCCTACCAATGCCACCTCAGCTGGAGCCTGACAAGCTCACTGGTCCTCACAAGCAGCTAGCCCAGCACAGTACCACCACACCCGTCTGCGATCTCAGCAGTATTTCCCTCCCAGCACTTCCATCTACCTGCACAGGAATCTTCAGAGTCTCTTTAGGGAACCTAAATGTAGCTGGGGCTTAACACAAATGATTCAACTGTGGGCTCCGTGAGGGTAGGGGCCGTGTCTCATCTTGTTCCCAGTGCCGAACTAATGGCAGGTGCTAAACAAATGAAAGGCAGCGGGAAAAGTGAAGTCATAGTTCCACTTTCTTATGAACATTCTGCACCGACTGTGATCAGAACAGCCACAAATTTATGTTTTAGGTAATTTTCTTAATATTGCCCTGGAATCAAAGAATAGGATATCAATCATAAGTTTTAGTCAAGTCCCTCAGGTGGGAAGAAAAGCATTTCCATAGTCCTGTAAATCCCTCAATTTTGGAAAGACTAGATGTTTCTGAACACAATGAACAACATTTTACATGGTCTGAAGATGATCACCTGAAGCTCTAGGAGTATGGGCTGCTGCGAATGGGGGAACCGAGTCTGAAACATGGCTCTTCAGTCTGTGTAGACGCGAGAAAAGGCTCCGCGGCCTTTCACAGCCTTTCTCTGGCCACCTCCTCCCAGCTCCAGCTCAGTCACACAGTTGCCATGCTCTCAGTACTTGCTGGCCAGCGGACTGCACTCAAGGTTTCTTGTCTTTGTGGGTCACGCACCATTTATATAGAAGAAGGCCACTTTTCCTGCCTGAAAAGTGAACTATAGGCTGGCTCCTGTTCCACAGAATAACTCGACATCACACTCCTATTCCTCTTCAGACAGGCTTCCAGACTAAATATTAAAGGCTGACTAGATCTCAGTTTGCAAAGGAAATTTTCTAAGGGCAGGAACAAAAGGAGGCCATCTGTTACTGCTACCAGCAACCTGTGGAGAAGCCACCAAGGGGAGACACCACACTTAGCACTTGCACTAAGTCATAATGAAGAAGCTCATTCTAAACAAAAGCTATGAAATATCTTAACATCTCTGGACAGTGACTTCACAGCAGACTTAAAGTATCTTTTGATAAATTTGGGCTCCAGTTAGGTAATTCCTAAGGCACGTCCAATGCGTGCACACCATGTGCTAGTCTACATTCCGGGACGTTTATGAGTGGTAGGGTTATAGCAGTGGGACGTTGTCGTGTTTCATAGGCTTTGAGCACTTTCAGGCTGGTGACAGTCAAGATCTGGTCACACTACACATGTCGCCATTCCTTGAACAGGGGGCTCTTTCTCATGCTGCCGCCTTGGACACTTATCCATCTGCAAATCTTCTCCCTCTGCCCAGTTCAAATGTCACCTCTGTGAAACATCTGTCACCACTGCCTGCCGGTTAGTCTCTGTTCCCACTGTCCTATCGACATCTTTGGCTCTTTATCACAATGTTATTTGTGTGTATTTATCCAACAGCTATTTATTGAGTTTCCTGCTGAGTGTCAGGCATAGTTCTCAGCCCTGAGTACGGCAGTGTCCTAATGGGACTTTGGTGTCTCCTGTACCCAGCCCACTTCCTGACACTTATTAGGCTGAACTGATGCTTATTCTAATGAGACATCACAATTTTGCCCTAACATTTACCAATAAACCTGCTGGGTGTGTTGCACTTAACCTTGGGTAACCAAGGTCAAGAGTTCAAATTATTTCTGGCTTTCAAACAACTATTGACTCATTTAGGAATACAGCAGGAGACTACCTAGCTGTCAAACACCCCTTCTAACATTTCTCTGAAAAAAAATCCCCTGGTGTTGGTTCTACCAGGTTTGCCCTGTGGCTCGGAGGTCTGGGCTGTAGCACAACGCCAAGAGCCTAGCCCTGCCACCACCACACCCCCCATGGTCCTTCCCCCAGGACAAGCACCTCCTACACGAGGCCAGGCAAGTGAGTGATTTGCTTCCTGTATCTCATCCCTATTCTGAGAGCAGCTCAGACAGCACTCCAGGCTTATTAGAGGGTGAGAGCTTCAGAAAATACTAGATTAAAGGAAATGAGGATGGGGAACTTTGGGCAGTTTATTGTGTGTCCCAGTTGCCTAGAACAATGTGGGACACACAACATGCTCTTTGTAAATATTTATTGATTGAATGGATGAATGAAAAGATAGGGAGATGTGATTATGTTACATTTTTAAATGAAGCCACTGCAGAAAGTTCTTGCCAAGTTTTTGAAATGGCTGCAGGAAAAACTTTGGTCAGTAACATGAATCCCAGGGGTCTGTGACTGTGACCAACAGAACACCAGCCACGCTGTTAGTACCGCAACCCTGCAGGGACCAAACCACGGGACCAGTCTTTCACAGCTGCCCGAAATGAAAACCTCCTTCCTGGCTACAGAAAATGGTGGTTGGGAGAGTACACAGGAAAAGGTAGTAAGTCAAGTAAATGTAATAAATTTTCATTTATCTAGAGACCAGCCTTCGTTTAGCCTCAAAACTCAAATGGTTTCCACCTCTGCCTGGCTGCGGCGAGAACAGCTGCAAAGACAGGCTGTGGTGGACCTGGGGGAACCGGCCGGGGCAGTGATGTGACAGGTGAAGACATGAGGGGAAACAAGGGATGAGGGACCACAGCAGTGTACAGAAGAGGCCGGGTGGCATCCAGAAGCAGCATGAGCCTGGAGAGGGGAGAGACCAACAGCAGAGGTGCCAGCACTGCAGGCGGGGGGTACAGAACTGTCCTACAGCCCAGGAAAATGCCCGCTTCTATCGGCAGCCCTGAGGACAACGTCACAGATCAACCTCTGGGGGAGGGGGTCTGTTTTTCTGTTTGCAGTAGAGGAGTAACTTGTTCAGTTATGTAACGCTAAGTCTGGGACTGTCTATCTCAAGCACGGGGTACAACAACTGATATGCAGGGTGATAAACACCCCTCCGCATGCTAGTTAACACTGATCTGTATGCTGTCCTCTCTCCTCTGTCTACGTTTTTATTTTTCCCCGAGTCATCTTCCATGCTGACAGTCAGAAGTCATTTAGGCAATCCCTCATAACTACCTGTAGGTCACCAACTGTTGTTAGGTGGAGACATTCTCTCTTTCACACTTTGCCAAGGGAAAGTGTCAGTATCTATTATGAAGGACACACCATATCAGACCACGCTCAGTTCCCCACCCGCCGTATTTGCCATCAAACTATTCCCTTCCCCAGAGACCACAGTGTGAACCTGTTTATTTCTAATGTGCGGGGACTTTGGCGACACTCCGCAGAAACGATCCTCTAGCTCCCTACATCCTATTTTAGAAGGAAAAGACATACGTGATACAATTAAGAAAGAATTTCATGGGTAAAAACTAAAAGTTACAAGTAAATGGTTAACCAACTCTCTGGAAAACTATCCAGGATACTGATAAAAAACAGAAGTCTCGCTGTGACAGAATATGCATTTGTGCCATTATAAAACAGCCTGGGCCCCACAGCCCGCTGGAGGCCTGAGCTCCATCCACTGTGAACTTGCTGACAGTGCGTGTGAGGGCTGTTCTCTCCTCCCTGATTTTTATGACTCTACCCATCCCAAATCCACCCTGCGTGCCCGTCACACAGTCCCCCACACATAGTGTCTGCTGACCAACTTCATGTCATTTCTGATACCCATTCCTTTCTAGTCTTTACCACTTTGGAAGAACCTTCTGGAAAGGTCTTCTATGGTAAAAACGGTAGATTCCAAATAAAGAGGACATTGAGTTGAAGATATAAAATGCTCCCCCAATTTTATACATTCACAACTGATACTTTGAAGTTGGAAGTTTGTACAGAGAGTAGAACCTTGTAATAATCACAAAGATAACTGTCATAATGACAATGGCAGCGTTAATGCTTACTGAGTACTCTGTGTTAGGCACCAGTTTAGCACTTTAAAGATAACTCATTTAGTCCTGAGAGCAATCCTGTGAGGTTGCCACTATTAATATCATTTGACAGACGAGGAGACTGAGATGCAGAGGGTGCAGTAGGGTTACATGGCTCATCAATATCAGGGCTGGGACGCAAATCTGGAGAACATGGCTCTGGAGCCCACCTCCTGGGCCTTCATGCTGGACTGCTGTGCTACTGCAGACCACAGACAGACTCACTTCCAAACAAAAGCATCTGTGTCCTGAAGAGGGGAGACTGGTAGGTACTCAGACACTGGCTTAGTTGTATCTCTGAGAGGTTGGAGAGCAGATGATAAAGGCCAGTTATCAGTGAGCAACCGCAGGAGTGGGATGGGAGGGGAAGGAACACTGCACCAAAATAAAGGGTCACCTATCATAAAGCAGGTTAGTTTGCTCACCCTGTGGCAAGACAACAACAAGATATAGAAGTTCTATCCACATCTTCTCTTCCATCCCAATCTAAGCATCACCAACCTCCTTTCTGAAGTACAGATGCCACTTTGGAATGGCTGCCCTTGGCCAAAGCTACTTCTAGAAAGAAAACCTAGTGAACAAATCAGAGCAATTTAAGGTTCACTATGATGTATTCTCGTGCAGGAACACCTGTGCAAGCAGAAAACTGCAAACAAAGCATGAATCCCATTGGAGCAGAGGTCGGGGAAATCTAAACAATATAATCACCTTACAGCTTCATTTTTGTCCCTGTGATCCTGTATGGAACCATTAGCATTTGCATGTCCACCTAGAACAATAATGCCATCTGCAAAATGATCCACAAAAAACCCCATATGTAATACTATGTCCTTTCCAGGACAGCCATCTGTTGCCAGTGAGACCAAATCCAGGACTGAGAATGCCTCAGACAGCCCCAGATCCCTCCTTGTTTAGCCTTCTCACCTCCTCCCACCTTTCTTAATTCACAGAGCAGAGCTGATGGTCTTTGTCTTTCCTGATTGCTTCCTGCCCTTGAATCCTTGGCACTACTCCCTGTGTACAGAGGGTTTTAGTCAATCCTGTGTCATCAATAGACCTGCTTGTGTCTATGTCTACGTGCAGGGAATGTCACTCTCAGTTTTGGGCGTCTGGCTCTGGTGAAATCTTGCTTATGACAACTGCAGAGATAGCAGGAGGGGGGCCCCGAGAGCTCTTCCTTCTACCCAAGAAGAGTTCTGGTTCTGTGCCCACCCCCTGTGAACCCAATAGCTAATTAGCAATGGTATTCAAGCTTGCTTGACTTCCACAGATGCCAGGATGGGCCACTATCTTCAGTATAAAACATCAGTTACCCATTTCCCATCAAGGGTATTTGAATAATTCTTATAAATACCAAGAATTTCTATGCAAGAATTATCACTTTTGGTTAATCTATATTTTTGAAATTACTTTGCCCATAAAGGTTTTTCGGTTTTTCAATGAAAATTTATTCTAACACCCAAGCAGAATTCTGTTTTAGAGGTTGTCCATTCTGAAATGATTTTTATTAGTTTTTCAGATAATGGCTCCATCAATTATTTATGCTTTAACTGTGGGGGGGGGCAGAGTCGATGTGAGAACTGAGACTTAGCAGCATTTGTTAAATCCTTTACTCTTTTCTCCAAACACCTGTACATTTACAGCTGCGCCAGCACCGACTAATCAGCACAGCCCCATGACTCTACCTTTGCTAAGCACCTATGATGGATGTAGCAGGCCCCATTCTGAACACGAGAGACGTAACTGTGAAAAGACACCATTCACACCCTTTCAGGGCTTGGCTATATTCTAAAACAGTGGTTCCCACATTTCTGGACTTCACACAGTAGGTCCAGTAGCCAGAAAACTGTTGGGAGCTCAACATTTTCATTTTGTTAATATACGGACACTTAACCATTATTTTCTCTCATCATCATTTAATAAAAGAATATTTTAACACAAGAAGGGTGAAGAGTATAATCTGAAAATAAAGGATAGTTCTTTAAATTGACTATCTTTAGCTCAATGAAATCTTACTACACTGTCCTGATCTTTCTGGGTTTTGCTGTGGACTGGCGGAAACCTTAGCACAGAGGGAACAAGCTCTCATTCAAAGGTAGCAACTTCTGGTCAAGGGGACCTTCTAAGGGGTCGGGGTGGGGAGTGCAGTGGCACAATCACAGCTCACTGCAGCCTTGGACAACTGGGCTCGAGGAATCCTCCTGCCTTAGCCTCCCAGGTAGCTGGGACCACAGGCATGCGCCACTGTGCCCAGCTTTTTGCTTCTCCTTTTAAAGTTTTGAGCATTTATAGACAAGCTAGACAGAGCCCAACTTTGACAGTTAGAAACTCTGCTTCGATGGCCAGATGACAAACTAAATGTCAAAGGATTCATGGCGATGAAAAGAGTTTTAGTTGATGACCACAGTATCTTTGTAGAGCAGAGTATATCTACATGTCAGCTTAGTACATGACTGATGATAATATTGAGGTTTTTATCCAGTAAGATTTTCAGAAGAAAAGGAGAGGAAAAGGGAAAGAGCTGGTTATTTACAAATGTCAATAATCTTTTAAAAAGCTTGTATTGATGCATATGCCATCTCCCCAGAGGGATAGAGTAGGATATCCATTTTCTACTAAAAACACTCCCATAGTATTATAATTGGCAAGAAAAATACTCTCCAGGGCAGAGAAAGGATGACGGAGCAACCCCCAAAGGAAGTTTCTGTTATAATTACTCAAATTAATGGCCATCAATTAAGAACTGTCTGATGCCCTTAAGGACATGTGGAGAAACAACTTATAAGAAAGATGCAGTTTCTCTAATTGGTGAAAGCCTCCCTATGTCTTTCTCAGCAATGACTCCTCTTGTTATTTCTTTTGATTTTTTACTCCCCCTTGGCCTAGCTGAGATGCAGTGACTCCTCTCTACGTGCAGATTACTTCCTGCTGGCAGTTCCTAAAGCCTTAACTCTGAAATTGTTGAAATGCATCTCAACAAACTAATTTAGCCACATTATTCTCTCCCATCAGTTAGTGATGACGCTTTACTTCATGTTCAGGGTGAGAAACTGTTAAACTGCCTATGTGCAACTGGAAGAACTTTATGAAATATTTTCTCCATAAATTATTCACCTGACACAAAGGATTACAAAAGACAGAGCTCCTGTTTGACTATAACCAAAATACATTGACAACTCAAAATAAGCTACTAAAGTAAATAAAATGCAAAATGCAGTGTGTAACTGAGTAAAAGATACTTTTTTAAAAAGCTTACTGAGCTATAAAATTTCTAGGACAATAAATAAATTTCTTGCCTGCTGAGGTCTTTGGGTGCGGATAATGTTAATTCCTACATCAAAACCAGGTGACATCTTTTCAACACTAGGTCCCTGAGGTTGGCCTCTATCAGTCTGAACACACAGCCACTGTGCATTTGGACTTGAAATTACTTAGTGTTGTGCACATATATATGTACTGATTCTTAAAGTATTTTAGTATTGGTTTCATTTTCTCAGAATGTGTATTTTTAAAGAAGGGGCTGTCTTTAAAAAAAAAAAAGACTGCTGGCCATTTAACAAAACTGCTGGGAAGATCATATATAATAAATGAACCCATAAATGTGGCTGGTATAGCACAGGTCTTCACAGGAGATGCACATTATTTCTGAAGTGGCTTTATAACTTGTAAGAATAACACCTTTGCATTAAGCTCTTAAAAACAGAGCGTCTGGACTGCTCATGTAAATATTCAGAGCCATGCTTAAGCGATTATTTGCTAATGTTATTTGAACATAGATCATCCATGGCTCTATGATAATTTATGTCTACAATTAAGTGGTTGCCATGGCAAACTACTTTCCACATTTTATTTGTATATCAGTTGCTACATCTGAATGTTAAGTTTGCAGTTTTCTTCTAGGCTTTCCAACTGATTATTTAAAAGTAGACCCTGGTCTCTAGATTTACTCAAATGAATGCTTGGTCCACTTGCTTTTAAGCAGTAGTTTTTACTGTAATGATATAGTTGAGTTCTTTGTTCCCTTTATGATGTAGGGGTTTTTGTGTGTGTGTGTGCGCTTCTCTAGGATACAGTTTCTGAAATGATTCTGATACAGCTTGGGAGCAGAAGCTCAAGAAATTGTAGATCTGAGTCTACAGGTCTTTGCACACAGTAGGCATCCAATAAAAGTTCCAATTCTAGCCTGCCTTACAACATTTCTGCATTTTTCACTTTTTACCAAGTGGCTGCCTAAATGTTGGGGAAGTAGTAAATGTGTCTCATCGGTGGTTTTGTTAAATTGCTTCATGCATGGAACTGGACCTGACTGTGGGGGCGGCATCATCTGTCTGGAGAGCCAGAAATCAAGAGTCTCCTTTTGGTCCCCAGGAGCCAGCACCAAGAAGGGACAGCAGGGGACGCTCCTTCTGCTTTTCTCATGCCCCTTCTTGGAGAACATTTTGAAGTTGGGGAACCAAGGTCAGCTACTTTCTCGGAGAAAGTTGGGGGCATTTTTCAGGTGTAAAATCCCGGGCAGGGCTCTGAGAGCCAGGAATCTCTCCCTGTCCCTGTGCTTCCCAGGTCCTTGCTCTTACTTCTCTCAGCAGCTGGCTTGGAGGCTCTGGCCTGGGGGCAAATGGGTAGGGATGAGTCAAAAGGGAGGCTGGGGCTAGACTGGGTTGTGGTCATCACCTGATGCTTAAGGTTATTTTTCACCCTGTGAAAAGTGCAATGAGAATCCCAAGTCCTGAACAGGGCTCATGATGCAGTTCACATGCCCGCCCATACTGCGACGTTATGACAGGCAATTCCACAAGCATCAAAGGCAAAAACCCTCCACTTGTCTTCTCTCAGATTCTTCTCCTTTTATTCCTTTTTCTTTTTTCATACTGCCTTCCTTCACCCTTAATCATTGCTCACTTCCAAGAAAACCCGAGCCTGCCCAAGCCAGGCCCTCAGCCACCACAGCAAAGAGCAGTTCCCATGACCACACCCTCCGCCCAGCCCTGCAGAGGCAGAGTTCAGCCCACAGCCATGGATCTGGTCAGACTGGTTGGGGCCGCTGGCTGAGGCCATCCTGAGGGACTGGGACCCACACAGACAGACAGACAGAGGGTTGGAGGGAGTAGAGAGCGTGAGAGCCGGCAAGACTCAAAGCAGTGAGCAAGCACACGAGGGCAGACTGGAAGACGCAGCCCATGTGCTAGTCCAGCCCTCGTGGCAATCCCAGTGGAATAGGCCCAGCCAGCACGAGTGAGCCAAATCCTGAGCTCATTTTAATGGCTTCTGTCCCAATCCTGAGTCACTGGGGATTCCATGGACTTCTAAGAGAGCCCTACATGCATTTCCAAAAACAAACTGCTTGATGTTGTCATGGAAAACCTGGATCTTTGCATTCTACGGTTTCACTATGGATTACATCCAGGTCACAACCTAAGGAAGACAGCTGGCAAAAAAACAGCCCTGCTGGCGGATTACCCAGCTTTTGTAATGAATCCCAGAGGGATATGAACTGATGTGTGTTTCTGGCTCTGCCAAGTCCTGGACAAGTTCTCACCTAGTGAAGACCAATCAGCCTGTGATTTATTTTGCCAGGGGAATCTGAGCAGCCACCTGCAATCAAGACTCCACTGCTAGGAGCTGCCTCCAGAAAGCCAAGGGATGAAGACTGTGTGTGTCAGGCGGAAGGGGAGTGGGGCGAAGGAGGTCTCTGTGTCCTTGTCAATTCAATTGCTATCTTCTGCTTTTTAAAAAAATGATCTGAGGACACGCCTGGTCATACCAAAGCCAAAAGACTGCTCTGCACCCTGCAGCCCCAACACAGACAGGCTATCACGGGACCAGGGAGTGGCCCCGTACAATGTATTCACGTTTGATTTGAACAGAACAAGGTCAATGCTAAAAGCTACAAAAGATACCCCTATTCCTTAGAACTGCCGTCCCCAACCCCCGGGCCATGTCCTGGTGCTGGTTCGTAGCCTGTTAGGAAAACGAGGCTGAGCATCACCTCCTGAGCTCCACCTCCCCATCTTCCATGGAAAAGTTGTCTTCCATGAAACCAGTCCCTGGAGCCAAAAAGGTTGGGGACCCCCTGCCTTAGAATGCCGCAGTTCTGGAAAACAAAAAATACACTAAAACTTGCTAAGAATGCAGAAATACTTGAATTATTATTATTAGCTGCCATTTATTATTTATTGTGAGTCAAGCACTGTGCTTAACCCTTTCTCATATTCTTACATTATCTAATTTAACCCTCAAAACAACCCCAAAGCATATACTATTATTATATCCATTTTACAAATGGGAAAACTAAGGCTTAGAAATGAGGTAAATTGATCAATGTTTCACGGCCACTTTTAAGTGAAGCTTGAACTCTAATTACTGCCAGGAGTGAGTGCTAAACACCAAGGACATCTGTGCAAAAGTATTTAGAATGGGTGCCCACCATGAGGCTCGGCCTTAAAGGCAAATCCTGCTATCAGGGTTAACTTAACCAGGAATAACTCTATTTCATTTTCTTTAAAGTTAATCCTGAGTTTGGAATTTCCATTGAGATAGCCGATTCTTTCACATTCAATTTCCAAAATCAAAATGTCAGGATTTTGATGATTTATGTTGTATTTTTATAGATAATGAGGGCTATACAAGACTGTGGCCTATTTATTCTTTAAAATTAAGTATAGCAAAGGAATATGCTTATAATATCTTACAATTTTTCATCCAGTTACATTTCACAAAAATGTCGTTTTTGCCAAAATACGAGTTGCAAGAACACACACAGCCGAGTGAATTGCTAAAGACTCCTCCTGTTGCTCTGGCGGCAGCCTCCTTTCCCACCATTTGTTTCAACATGGAAGAGATCCAGGGCTGAGTGAGATGGGTATGGGGAGAGACAAGACTGACGCTCACAGCTGCAACCAGTCCCTGGCCGGGGCTGGCCAGATGCTATCACAGATTGGCCGACAGGAGAGAAAGCAGGTCAGCTGCTTCAGACACTGCTGTGGCAACCTTCTCAGCCAGAGATGCAAGGACCATGCTGCCATTTCTACTGGCTTGAACTGTAAGGTGTAGACCTCCATCAGGGAGAAAGACCCCCAAGCATGCCTGGCAGATGTGAGCCCCGAACACGCAAAGGATGGCCTATGCTATGTTTCTCATGATTTCCTCCCTGTGGGGTGCTGCTGGGCTGGAAGGAGAACAGAAACCACTTCTTTCCTGTATCTGAGTTCTTAGCCTTACATTAATGGCTCCTAGACAGCAGTCACACTGTGTAGGAACCTCTGCCTCCTGCCAATTAAAAATCTGGAGTAATTTCAGAATTTCTGAGATGTTGCATAGGTCACGGGGGTGAAGAGAAGGTTAAGATTTCCTTTAGAAAGCCCAGACTTTTGGAAGACGCTGATGACCAGCAGACTAGACCCTCAGGAGTGTTCCTGCTTCCTCCTTTTCAACCCTCTTCCCAGAGGCCTTATGCAGAGAGAAAAAAGAGAAAAGTCAGAAAAATCTCACCAGAGTGTACAAATAATACCTAAGATACATACTGATCTTTGTGCAAAAATGAACACTCTTGCCATTTATGTGATCTGCTGGACTAATCCGCATTCTTCAAGATGGAATTCACTGGACTAACACCTTATTAAAAACTGCATGTAAAGCATCCTGAAGGACACCTACGCTTTGCTCCTGAGTACCTACAAAAGACAGGCTTGGTGTTACGGCCCCAGGTGTCCCACTCCTTGCAGCAAATGGCGACTGATTTACTAGAAGGCAGTTAGATCACCACCAAGTTTCTCAGGATGAAAAGCGCTCCTACAGGTGACAAGCCAGGAGTCTCATCTGCACACCAGCATATTGATCAAACCCACAATAAAGGCATGAAATCATCAAGGATGTGCAAATACACCACAACGAGAGAAAATTAAACAGAAATCCTCCCATCTGGTCAACCTCTTCAAGAGGATTAATAAACTTTGTGTGCTGGCCTTCCTTTATCTACATGTTTATTTCTGACTTCTCAAAAGCCTTTGGTAACACTTCTCCACAAGTTTTAAGATACACACATGCATCTACGCACACACACCTGAAGCACTGTGTCTGAGGACAAAGCAGGGACATTCCTCTGACAATGTCGTTGAAACTCACCTTATTTAACACTTCTGGGCAGTGAAATGCCAAGCTGAATGGGACAGACTTCAGATTTCAAAAGTGAATCAAAAGGAGACCATGAGCAGAGTCAAAACTCTGAGATTAAAAAAAAAAACTAAGGTAGAGTCTTATTTTCCAATCTCCCTATTTTTCAGAAGAGAACACTGAGCTCCAGAGAGGTGGTACATTAATCCTGGGCACCTCAGTTGTCAACCAGAAACAAAATCCTGGGCACCTCAATTCTCAGTGCCTGGGTCAACCGTGGTATGGCTGATCCTGGCAGATGAGATGAGAGGCCAGAGACTTGTCATTTTGGGCCAGAACGTTTAAGGGCTCTGGTGACTGGATGTAGTATACCCGCGTGACAGCAGATCAGAACTGAGAGGCAGCTTCTCTGCTATTTCTCTTGGCCCATTTTCCCCGTTCCCCACCCCCACCCCCACCCACACAGGGGCCCTCATAAGATTTGAGGAACAGAAAACTTTATCTTATCAGCTGTTTGAGGGGGGAAAAAAACCCAACTGTCATTTGATCTATTTGGAAGCCATCCCTGCTGAGCTCAAGACTTTGCTATGAAGCAGACTAGAGCTAATTCATTTGGGGTCTGTTTCTTTACAGCTCTGGACACAAGCCTCGGTGCTTATCTTCATTGTTGAGTCCTGTGCACACAGCTTTAGAATTTGCTGAGGGATGAATCACCTGTGTCCTTCATTTAGAGTTGTAGGCGGATTACTGATTCTCCTGTTAGAATTGAGATTAATATCTTGGTTTAAAAGTGAATACTTTTTTTCTGACCATCAAAGTAAGAGTCTACTTCCTTGTGTATGTCTTCAAACTCAGCTGTGTGTGTGAATTTCTGCCACACAGGTCAAGCCTGGACAGACTGCTACCCCCTTGATCAGGACCTGCCTTTCAAACCCACGTGGGGCAGCCTACAAAGTATGGGTGGCAGTGGACGTTTTCCTACAGCTCACAGCCTTCCCCGGGGGATCACCGTAAAGAGCTCATGCATTTCTTCCACCCATTTCTAACAAGCTCGTTAGTAAGCAATTCTCAGAAAGTGGAAGAGTTAGACTGCCTTTTCTGATCTGAGTGCACAGAACATTCTGTCAGGCTCCAGGAGACAGACAATTTAAACCAGAACATCATTAAACACCGAGCAGCTGATACTAATTCCTTCCCAGCCCGCCTCTCCCAGGCCCAAAGCTGAAATCATCCGGGGGCCAGGGCTGAGAGTGGGGCCCAGGCTGCCTGCCTCCTACGTGCATTCCTTCTCAGCAGAGTGCTTGCTGCAGGTGGGACTCCTCTCACCATAATTCCTCAGGGAGATACACTGGCGTGGAAAGCATGCTTTTCATTTAATGGAAAGAGCAAAAAGTAGGAGTAATTACTCAAATACAAACCAACAACTTGGACCCGGAGGAAATAAGCAATGAGGAAGACCAGGCCAGAGAAGAATAAGACGGGGCGTCTACCTGTGGGGTAAGGGTGAGCTAGGGAGAAGGGACCCATGCAGGCAGCACATGCCTGGAACAGAATGTAGCGAAGGAAAACCCGATGAGACCAGACGGTCTTCTCCCAAACTGGCAGGAGGTGAATCAGCGAGCACCAGCTGCCCCGCAGCTCCAGGTCCGCCCTCCCCGGCTCAGGCCCCTGTCCTCTGCACTCACCTGCAATTCCTTGCAACAGCCCACAGACGTTGAAAATGCTTTTCTTCATGATGCTCTGCACACACATGGTGAAGACGGACACCAAGGCCACTATGCAGAGAATAAAGATCCCCACGGCCAGGAAAATCGCAGTGGCCTGCCAGAAGCCGCTGGCGATCTCGCCGAAGCTCTCCGCGTAGGGCCCACACAGCATGTCCCGCTGGAAGTGCTGCAGCCCGGGGTTCCGCGTGCAGCGTGCGTAGATGCCCAAGGTCGGGTGGTAGAACTCTGGGGAGCCCCCGCCCGGGCCGGCCGGCTCGTCGCCGCTGCGGCTGTGGCTCTTCGCCTTCCCGATGAGCCAGTCTGCGCTCATGAAGGCAATGAGCTCTGCGAAAGCCACCACAATACTCAGGAGGGTCCAGAGCATCGAGCGACAGGTGACAATGACATGACACATATTGATGTTCCAGGCGGGAAAAGACTCAGGCGTCCACGGAGTTAATCAAAACAGAAAGTCGGTGGAGAAGGGGGCTCGGGCGGCCTGGGAAGGAAGTCGCAGCTGCAGTCACCCACTCCCGCGGCCGGCGGCATTCACGCTGCGGGACCCTCCGGGCTCTGGTCGGAGCCGCAGCACCGCCTGCCGGGCGGCTCACCTAGGGCGAGAGGGGAGGCGGTTAGCTGCGCGCCCGGCCCCGCCCCACTCCGCGCCGGGCGGGGTCCGCACCGCCCCTGCCCCCGGCGCCCGCGGAGCCGAGTCACAGTCCCGGCCCGGCCCGGCCCGGCCCAGCCCAGCCCGTTCCGTCCCGTCCCGTCCCGGCCCGGGCAGCGAGCCGGGCCGCTCTGAGCGCGTCTGCTGGGGTTCGTCGTTTCAAGTTCTCCCCGCCACACAGCACTCAGAACCGCAGGTGGCGGTTCACCTTATTGCTGCGCGGCAGGGCGGGAGGGACCAACGTGGGTTCCTGCTGCCCACCCGGTGCGCCCCGCGAACAGGGCGCACTGCCCCAGCCGCTCCACACTCCCACGTGGCTCCTGCTCCCTCGTCTTTTATCAGAAAAACTCAAACAGCACAGATAGATCCAGGCAAGACTGGCCGTGAACTTTGTCAGCGGACTGGCTACATTTTTTGAAGTCTGCAAGACTCGGTCTGCTATTTTGGTACTAGTTAAGCTAAGTTCTGAAATACTTGCACCAAAAGCTTTTGCTTGGCAGTCGAGAGTAGCAACACCCCGCTTTTATTGCCTGGAAATCAAATTAGTAGCAGAGACAGACGAGTGAGCATGTGCTCCATAGGTAAATGAGAATGGAAAAGGAAACAATCCCATGATAAAGAATAAGCAAAACACTGCTACCCAAACCTTTTTATCCATTTTCGCAGGGTGATTTTTAGACAAAATAATTCATACTAAGTAGAACTCAAAAAAGGAACCCTCAAGGAACCTTACTTGTGGAAATAATTCACAACAGGCAGTGATGACCGTTAACTAAGTATCATTACAACTGAGTGGACCAACTTGTTGACAGCAGAAACTTGTCTATGAAGAATGCATCCCTTGAAATGTCCCAATTCATCCCATGTGCCCCTGCCTAAGCTTCAGCTCACCCCAGGTCTGGAACTCAACACGCCCATTGTTTCTCATTTCACAGAGGACTCATTCTGTTCCCAAGGACAAATGACTTCATTACCAGAGGACTTTGCTCCGATGGCTCAAACCTCCTCCAGAGGAGCCTGAGCCCTGCAGCGGGCCTGGCAGTGCTCTCTGCAGCCCCCTTTCTGCCCCCTCTCCAAGGTCAGGAAGAGTCACGCAGCTCACATCTGACATCTGGGCACACGGCCCTGCTCTCAATGATTACATCTAATTAACCGAGGTCACGTCAACTCCATGAGAACTACAAAGAGCCCCCTGGCATGTTGGGAGCAGGATGAGGCAGGGAGTTATCAAAGAGGAAGGGAAGTGGGGAAATGAGGAAGCCAGTGTCAAGGCTGAAAGTGCTCGTTTCTATGCCACGCACCAGCTGTCTGCTTGCGGTCCGACATCCTATTGAGCAAGTGACTCTACTCTTCTCGTGAAACAGGATGTATTTAAAAGTCCTATCACTGTAGTTATACAAGATGCTATTCTGGGGACAGAACTTGTGCAACAGTAGGAATACATGCACTTAACTGTGGGGGGCTGAAGCTGGGGGGCTGAGTGTGAGCGCATGTACTGGGGCTGTGCTGAGCACTGGTAAGGGAGAGTGGGGTGCTCCCCTGGGAGAGGCTGAGTCCATCAGGTCTCTGTTCCAAAGCCAGCTCTACCCGACTGGCCACGTGAACATATAACTTCTCAGATCTTCCTCGTCTACCACATACATGGAGACGGTAAGGGTGCCCCTGCCTCGCAACATTGCTGTAAGGAATAACAAGAACCTGTTAAAAGTGCCTGGCACAGTATATGCTCGATAAATATCAAGACCTTCCCTTAGAAGCTTCTCCCCTAACGTGGATGGCGCTGGCCAGACAAGCGAAGCAGTGGAGGTGCTCAGTGGTAGCAGAAACCCAGCCATTGCACACAGGCAGAACAGACTGCTGAGAGATGGACGAGGCCGCTCGCGTCTGAGCCTCCCTGGTGGGCCTCAAGTGTGGGGTCCTGGTCTGTCTTCCTGTTTCCCCACGACCTGACCCGGCTGCCAAATTCCACCGGTGAAAGTGAGCATGAAGCCGGAAGGCGTATCCTATTCCCACTTGTTCATTCCCACCTTCCCCCCAATTTACCAAATTGAAGAGCCTTTTGAAGAAAAAGTTACCAATTGTAAAAGAGCTTCAGAGAAGATCGTTTGTAATCAAAATTATCATTCTGAAAGAGAATAAGAAAACCAGCCACACTGACTCCCACAAGGCCCTAACAGGCTGCGCCTGCCCACCGGGCTCACACTTGGAACCAACAGGTGGAAGCCCAGCCTGCTGAGAGCTCCAACGCCTTCCCATCTGATTAGAAAACCAACTTACTGTTACACACAGCCCACCTCTATCTTGGCCCTTTTCTCTGTTTACTGGTAATTTTTCAATGTGGATATACATATTTGTCCTCTCGCAGAAGTAGCAAGGCCTCTGCTAAAACCTCTCAGGTGTCTTGTATCTTAATGACTATGCCAGTGTCCACTGTCCCAGCCAGCAAGCTCTGTTCAGAGTTAGGAATGCAATTAGGTTGCAACTTCTGAAAAGAAAGGCTGTACAACTTGAGGATTAGAGAAGATGGGACGTCCAGGCTCAGCAAAATGGTTGATGCCAAATTTAAGGCAGGATTATTTAAGGATTCATGTGCTTAAGTTCAGATAATTTAACGGTTCCTTCTCCCTTTTATGCTGAAACAATCTGCCACCTACTGCACCAAATTCTCACATCCACACCAGAGTAGCTGGGATGAGGCCTTCAATCTTCTGTTTTGAACCGGGAGATAAGATGCTTTCATCTCCCCAGCAGTTTGTAAACTACTATTATCAGAGGAACAGCCATGACATGCAAGGCCAACTGACCAAACCTGCAGCTTCCTGGGGGCTCCAAGCAAAGTTCTCAGGGTGGCAGGACAAGGGAAAAATCTGGAAACGCAGCAGGGGCCTCTCAAGTGGTCTGTGCTCTATGAGGTGCCCCAATTTGGCCCCATGTACAGAGACGCAGACACCTGCTGAGACAACATCTGTATCCAAGGGGAAAGAGATCCTCATTATAGAACCTTGTAAACCGCAGGGATCCAGGCACAGCACTCCTCAGCCCCGCCATCCACTGCCCTTAACTAATTTCTGCTTCCACGAAGCTCACTTCATAAAACCAGACCCTCATCGCCACTCCATGTAAAAGTCTTCTCTCCATGGGCCACTAAATAAATTTCCCCTCTAGGACTCCTGACGTTGCTATCACGTGCCTGATGATCGTGGATAATCTGCACAGCCCTCTGACTTTCAGAAAATGATGCGATGTTTGGCACAAAGGTCTGCAAAGTAAAGCCTCTTAGCATATAAAAAAAAATACAAATGAGGATCATGCAGAAACCTACAATTCCATAGTCAGAATAGAGAGCAAGAAAGAGTTTATGAGAGGCTGGTCTGTGGGAGTCAGTCGTATATATACCTATTCTTCCCAAAGCTCTAATTGTAAAAGAAAGGTGAAGGTGCGGAGCAGAGCTGAGCTGCAGTTTGTCACTTAGATCCTGGGTTCAGCCCATGGCAGCTTCCTGCTGCCAGTTAGAAGGGAAGAAAGTACACCTGAAGCCAGAACCACCCAGTGCGGTTGGCTGGATTACCGGAACAGAAAGCCAGGGGCAAAGTTCACCTCTACCTGGAAAGGCCAAGGGACAACAGAGGACATCAATCAAGGTGGTGGTGTCCATGCTCCCCACCATGGCTGGAACAGCAAACCCAAAGAATGAGACCAGGACAAACGATGTTTTTAAAGAACACTACCTTCTTTACCTTGGTTCTGTTTTTCAACTTTAGCATGAAAATTTTCAAACACAGATACAAGTTGACAAGCATAGACGATAAACACCCAACACTCAGATTCAACATTTGTTAACATTTTTCCATATTTGTTCCATCCATCTACAGCCTACACACTCACGCCAACACACAATTCTTTTCCTGAACCATCTAAAAATGAGTTGCAGATGTCTTGACACTTCATTCCTAAATACATTAGCATACACCTCCTAAAAATAAGAACATTTTCCTACATAACCACAGTAAAATTAGCACACCCAAGAGAACTGACAATAATCCCCTTATATCCAAAGACTAGTCTGTACCCAAATTTCCCTACCCCTGATCCATTTTTTCTAGCTGTTTTCTTAAAACCATGACTCAATCAAGGTTCATGCACTGCATTTGATTAGTTTCTTTTAGTCAAGAACAGTCTTCCCACCCTAAAACTATCCCATCCCTCCTTCTCATCCCCCCTGACACTATCTGAAGATACTAGGCCAGATGTTTTACAATAGTGGTCCTCTACCTTTTTGGCATCAGGCACTGGACTCATGGAAGACAGTTTTCTACAGACTGAGTCGGGGGATGGGCCAATGGGGGCAGGGGCAGGTGTTGCAGAATGGTTTTGGGATCATTCAAGCCCATTACATTTATTGTGCAGTCAAACTTCTCAGTTAATGATAACCTGTACATGCAGCCCTCAGCTCCACCCCAGATCATCAGGCATTAGATTCTCA
>CAUYRT010051986.1:0-20443 GCA_963574885.1 Lepilemur ruficaudatus | reverse complement strand
TGGCCTATCAGATGACCCCCAAACACACACCATCGGGAGAAATGGAAAAAATAGTTTTTTGGTTTTTTTTTTTTGAGACAGAGTCTCACTCTGTTGCCCGGGCTAGAGTGCCGTGGCGTCAGCCTAGCTCATAGCAACCTCAAACTCCTGGGCTCAAACGATCCTCCTGCCTCAGCCTCCCGAGTAGCTGGGACTACAGGCACGCGCCACCATGCCTGGCTAATTTTTTCTATATATATTTTACTTGTCCAAGTAATTTCTATTTTTAGTAGAGACAGGGGTCTCGCTCTTGCTCAGGCTGGTTTCGAACTCCTGACCTCGAGCAATCCACCCGCCTCAGTCTCCCAGAGTGCTAGGATTACAGGCGTGAGCCACCACACCTGGCAAAAATAGTCTTAATAATTATGTCTTTGAACATCTCACCTGATTTGTATTTATTGTTTGTGAAGCTTTTATATCTGTAATTTTTTTAGAGACTGCCTTAGCACAGAACAGCCGTACAGCATGTTGAAGAAAATGCCACAATGGTGATCCCCTGTACATGAGGCCCCCACCTCACTCTTTACCCTGAACATTCTTTAGAAGCCCACACTTAAGGCAGGAATCAATGCACAACATGGAAATAATCTTGGCAAACCCCTCGAAGCCCCCCGCATGGTATTCAAAGTGACCCATGCCTGTTGCTTCCAGCCTCCTCAGGTTTTATCTGCACAAAGAAATGTCGTTGCCTTATTTATAAAATACTTTTCCAATCAACAACTGTATTCTGGGTTAAAAGGCTATTTATGGGCCTCTGTTGGTTTTTATGGGACAGGAAGCTAAAATACTGGAATGTCCAGTTCACTATCAGCCACTTGGCAATGCTAAGTGACTTGCCCAAGGTCCCACAGAGGAAGGACCGGGGCAGGGCCTTGAGTCCTGGCGCCCTAGCCCCCAAACCTGGGGGAGGGTGGGCTCCGGATACTAGTTTGCACAACTCGGACCCCTGCAGGGATGGGGGAGGTGAAGGCCCCCTCAGCCCCACACCTCACAACTCGCTCAGGTTTACAACACTCACATGAAAACCCCTCAGCATAGCAGCTGAAATGACCACCCTGCTCACCTGCTCAGGGGCAGGTGCCCCACAGCCCCAACCACCAAGCCTCCTGCACAGCACAGTGGCACTTGGAGCCTTGAGGCCTCAGAGGTCATTGCCTAGAAGTAGGGAGTGCTCTCACCCCTCTTCCCATCCCACCTGCCAGGGGCCACAGACTTGAGAGTTCACATTGGCTTCTTGAGTTGAATTCTTGGTCATTTGCTGCTTTTGCTTCTGGGAGCAGGGGAAGAGGGGTGATTCTACAGGCAGATGGGCACTGGGCAGCAGTTCCTGGCTGGCTGTGGCTCATGTCTGGAGGCCATGTCTGGCCTTGCTGGTCCATCCACAGGCACCAACAAGGACAGTGGAGCCATGTGCCAGATGCTGAGCTTTGGGGAGGACTGGGTCAGTTCGGTACGCCCACTGGCCTGAGCTTGTCCCACACATTCCCGGCAGCCTCAGCCTGGCTGGGCCTGCTGTCCAGGCCTCTTTCTCAATCTGGCCTCTGGGCAGAGCTACTCAGAGGCTACCAGGCCCAATGCCCAGGATGTTTCTTTTCTACAACTTGGGTTTTAACTCCCAAGTTCTCCCCCCTACCTCCTGTACCACCACCCACTTAAGCAGCTTAAATAGGTGGCATTAACTCACAGCCTCCCCACCTGCAGAAGGGACCCAATGGTCTTCGCCCCTCTCTAGATTTGATGAGAGGATGCCTCAGTTCAGAAGCAGTCAGGAGAGGGAGAAGGCCTGGATTCAAGCCTAGTCACTAGCTGTGCAGCCCTAGGCAACTTACTTCCCCTCTCAGAGCCTCAGCTTCCTGGCCTGCCCAAGTTCCCTGTGTGAGCTTCCAAGGGGTAGGGGGTGACAGGGATGGAACATGACCCTTGAACCTGAAGCTCCGGCCACCGAGGGTGCTGGATCGAACTCCAGGCAGCTGTCCCACTTGCTCTTTCCTCCTCTTGTTTTCCTGGTTCCTGGAGCCAAAAGCTGATGGGGAAACTTGCGAGTATGCAAATCCCTGCACTGTTGGGAAATGATCCTGGGCAGCTGACGAAGGACAGCCTCCTGCCTGCCCTTCCTCACACCCCACAGGCCCCCACCCCACCCTGTGGCTTCACCACCTGGGGCCTGACCCTGAGTTTTCTTGCAAGTTCTGTCTCGCACACATGGGTTAACCCCCCTTGGAGTGCAACCGAGATGACTATGGCTGCTCTATCCTCAGGAAAACTCCAGCCTTCCTGGCAGGAACACACCAGCTCACCAAGGGATGAAATATCCCTCTGCTCTGGACATCCGGGCCCTCTCAATCCCCATCCCGCTCCTCCAGACTAGGGGAAAACCCAGCAGGCCCTGAAGATCTATAGACCTAAACTAGGAGCAGAACTTTGGGGCTGCAGGGGAGCAGCTCTCCCAAGGCCCCTCACCCCTCCCTGCATGCCAACACCCCAAACGCTGTCACTCTCCTGTGAGGGGAGAGCACAGGTAGTGTCTGGGAAGAGGCCAGCACTCATCACTGCAGCTGCCACTTCCTTCCTCTTCCCACCAGCAAAGCTCTCTGCCCTCCCTCCTCCCCCATACCTCCTGGAAAGGCAGAAGAGCAAGACCCCTGCCCTGAGGGAGATGCTGGGCAGGACTTTACCAAGACAGACAGAAAATGAGCAATAGAGAAAATGGGATTCCGGGGGCACATACCTAGGAGTTGGGGGAAGGGAAGTGTGCCAGCACCTGAACCCTGGGCTCTGCTGGTCTGGACCTACAGGCTCCTCCCCAAAAGAAGGCAGCCCAAGGACTCTAGCACTTCTGCCCCAGGGCTTCTCAAACCTCTGGTTCATTTTTTTTTTTTTTTTTTTTGGCTAGACCATAGCAGAGTGGGTGGAGGGTAGTAAAAGCCTGCTCTGGGGACCTCCCAGTTCATGGAAAGGGTGTGGGAGATTTGGCTGAAAGGGCAGGAAGTAGGGCCCTACAATTAAGGAAACCCAAGCCATCCCAGGCCATGGCATGTAAATCCTTCCAGCTAGTTCCTGAAGGGGAAGAGGCCTCAGGCTGTCACCTGGGGTGTGGCCTGTTGAAGCTCCTCTCAAGGCAGAAGCTGTTCATCCATTTAAGAAATGGCAGCAAAACTAGGTGGGAGGGAAGGATCAGGCACCCGCCCCACATTCAGCAGGGCTCAGTGCTGGGAGGTCAAGTCACTGGGAACCGTCCAAAGGCTCTGATTCTGGCTGCTCTCCAGAGAAGTGCCTCACTAAGGCCCAGTGTACCTGTGGTGCCCTGCCTGCCACCTGCTGGCACCTCTTGGTACTACTGCCTGTGGAGCAGGGGCCTCTCCAGGCCCCAGGGTTACCATGTCTGGCCTGGAGACAAGCATCTTCTGGCAGGATCTGAAAACAAGTCTAAGGAGAATAATATGAGAAATAAAGTGCTAAGGCAAAAGCAGGGAATTCTTAATGGCATTTGCAGCTCCACCTTGGAAAGCAACACCAGAGGTCACTGTCATGCCTTCTACAAAGTCTAAAGCTCCAGAAAGTTCCAACTATTCCAGGTAAAAAAAAAATAACCCAAGAAAAATTCTCACGAACTAGATGAATAAAAAGGAAAGGAAAAGGAGAAAAAAATACAAGTATTCATATTTAAAAAGTGACCTGAAAAATAAAATCACAAGAAGATACCATTGTTTAACCCGGACATTTTGTCAGGGTAAAGGCATCATCCTATCACAAGTGGGAGTGTCAACAATAGAGGGTAACATGGTGCTCCAGGTTACCAAAGATGCACACACCATTTGACTAAGCAAACCCACTGATTAGAGTTTATCTTACAGGTATTCGTGTTTGCAAAATGATGTGGGTAAGGCTATTCACTACGATTCTATCTGAAACAGCAAAAGATGGTAAACAATATTAACTCCATCAAGAGAGGACTGGTTAAACTTTTGTACACACATACAATGGAATATTAAATAGTCAATAAAAATAATGAGGTAGCTGTATATATGGAATGTTTTCTACGCTAGCTTGCTAGATGAAAAAAGCAAGGGCAGAAGAGCACGCATAGTATGCTACCATTTTTGCAAACAGACCCAAGTATGTGTGCATACTGCTTATACATGTACAAAGTTCCTCTGGAAGGATATAAACTCTGGGGTTGCTTCTGGGCAGGGGTACTGGTAGCTATTGGATAGGAGTACTTACTTTACCCTGAATGCAGTTCAGTACCATTTGAATGTATACTATTTGCATGTTGCTATAGTCTGAATGGTTATATTCCCACAAAATTCATATGTTGAAATACTAATGTCCAAGGTGATGGGATTAAGAGGAAAGGCTTTGGAAGGTAATTAAATCATAAGGGCAGAGGGCTCACAGATGGGATTAGAGGCCTTATAAAAGAGGCCTGAGGGAGCCTCCCACATGTTCTCCTTCCACCATGTGAGGACACAGAAAGAAGGCACCATCTGTGAACCAGAAAGCAGGCCTTCACCAGACACCGAATCTGCCAGTGCCTTGATCTTGGACTTCCTAGCCTCCAGAATTGTAAGAAAAGTTTGTTGTTTATATGCCACCCAGTTTATATTTCTGTTATAGCAGCCTGAACAGACTAAGACCCATGTATTCAAATTAATTAAATATTTTAAAGTCTCCCCACCCCCATGCCTAGGATATAGAAATAAGTTATAGAGGTGGGGGTGTGGAGCTAAGGAGGGCTGTATTGGCCAGCAGTCTCCAAACTTTATTTCTTGTACACGAACAGTAAAAACTTGAAGCATACATATCTCCAACACGTATATGTTGTTAAACTATGATAACTGCCACTTTTATAGGTCAAATACAATTGAATATCAGCAATTTCTTATGGTTCAACCTAATAGTTATAAATTATCTACATGTACTAATGAACTAATATATTACGTAACGATGTATATTATAAATAAGGCTGAGCCTGAAAGTGAATATAAATCAAAGGCCTAATCTTTTCTTTCCACCAACCCCTGCCATCCTACATGCTCTCTCCCTTGGAGACCTCTGTCTTAAGTGAGGGTCAGCAACAACTCCCACACATCACTTCAGTGGTGACAACTTTTACTCTACAGAAGCAGGGTCCCACTGTCACCCTGGCTGGAGTGCAGAACTCCTGGGCTTAAGCAATCCTCCTGCTTCAGCCTTGAGAGTAACTGAGACTACAGGCATGCACCACCACGCCTGGCTAATTTTTCTATTTTTTGTAGAGACGAGGTGCTCACTACAAAACTTCTGGGCTCAAGAGATCCTCCTGCCGTGTCTTCCCAAAGTGCTAGGATTACAGGCATGAGCCACCGTGCCCAGCAGAGGGAGTTTTTCAAAATGAAAACTTTGTTTCAAATCATGAAGCTTACCACTTAGAAAATTCAGCCATGATAACACTAATTTAGACCGACACAGGAATGAAAATTCCAACCTTTTTCTCATTATCACTGCATCTTAGACACACATCACCTTCCTAAGCACTGACTATGACACTAGCCTGAGAGAAGTAAATGTGTACAAAGAAGCCCAATCCTGCCCTCTCTCCACACTTCACACAAATCAGTGTAGTGCTCCTGTCGTCAGGGTTTCAGATGTGAATTTTTTTTCTTTTTAGAGGTAAGGTCTCACTATGTTGCTCAGGCTAGAGTGCAATGGTTATTCACAGGCACAATTCATAATGCACTGCAGCCTCGAGCACCTGGCCTCAAGCAATCCTCCCGCAGCAGCTGGGACTACTGCGCACGCCAGCAAGCCCAGGTCAATGTGAATTTTTAAGCATAATAATGCCTCAGTAATACGGAGTAAGGTTGAGGGGCAGAGAAGACAGAATAAATGCAAAAACTAAGTCACAGAGTGTTTCAAAACAACATACTTAACTGCTTTCAAAGTGCTATTTAACACTTGTTTTAATTCTCTCATTACTGCATGGGTTAGTATGTCAAGAATACTCTTTATAAATAACGTATAGAGTACTTACATCACCCCACCACCCAAAAGCTCAAGCTTAGAATTAGAAATAATTCTGATGCCTGCTTTCTACTCTTTCAAAGTGAGGAATTTTCTTCTAAGCAAACAGTATAAACTTGATTGTGGGGAGAATGTCTACCCTACATGATTACTAATCAATTCCTTCTGGCTCTCAGAGGTCCCTAAGGCATGTGGCCTCTCCAGATCAGTACAGCAGCTTTGAATTCCACATGCTCTCAACCCGCACTGGCCCTGTCCAAATTCAGAAGCCTCCTGTCAGTCCTTCCCCTAGGTCCCAAATGGCTTCTGTACTTCATGGGTTGTTCTTGCTCTCCATCTTCAACTTGTAGGGTCTGACAGTGATTAGAACATTTTGAGTTTAAACAGAGTGAACTATTTCCTCAGCCCCATGGAGAAATACACTCCCCACGAAGCTCAGTACTGGCACCATCCTCCCAGTGTAAGACAAAAAAAAATGTAACTACAAAGGGCCTGGACTTTTTTTTTTTTTTAACATCTTATAACCACCAAAAAGAGCAAAAGATAACCTATTCTCACCTCAGAGAAGGAGAGATCCAGAAAAACAGATTTATCCAGATGGTAGAAATAAACTAGTAGGGCTGCCCTCAGTCCTCCCATTCCCTCTTTGGTCCCTCTAGATTACAAGAGAAGAAGGACACATCATGGGAGCCAACTTCTTGCAATTTGGCTCTAGTTCTTTAAATCCATTCATTCTGTCCCCATGGCATGTAGCAAAGTACTGTTCCAAACCCAACTAAACTGGTGAAGGCATGCTCAAAGGAAGCACGTTCTCAGTGGTCCTGGCACCATTCCAGTTCAGGGACACCTGATGAGGCTGCTAAGATGGGAAGGGGTAGGCCACCAAGCAGACAATCACTGCCAAGTGTCACAGGCAGCAACTGTGAGGGCAAATGACACCTAAATTCCTATGTCCATCCATCTTAGCACATTTGTTCTTTTGATCAATGACTTGACCAAAGTCATTAATTACCTCATCCACTTTTAAAGTCAAAACTTTAACTGAAGTTAAACATCACAAGCACAATGGCAGGGAACCCTTGGTGTCTTTTTCTAAATACCCCAAAGTAGGAAAGCTAAGCAATTGCTCAAGCTTGAAAATCTCCAGTACGCTTGGCCAACTTACAGGAAAACTGGGAGGTCCCCTTACTCAATGATTAAACCTTATAGAGAAAATAAGTATACAGCAAGTAGCCTGTCTTTAACCGTAGCTACATAAATTCACAGGTATATTCACGCACATAAATATGCTTTTAAATAACTTTTTTTTTTTTGAGACAGGGTCTTGCTTTGTCACCAGGATGGAGTGCAGTGGTACAATCATAGCTCACTGAAACCTCAAACTCCTGGGCTCAAGCAATCCTCCTGCCTCGGCCTCCCAAGTAACTAGGACCATAGGCGTGCACCACCAAGCCCAGCTAATTTTTTAATTTTTTTGTAGGGATGAGGTCTCACTATGTTGCCCAGGCTGGTCACCAACTCCTGGCCTCAAGTGACCCTCCCACCTTGACCTCCCAAAGTGCTAAGATTATAGGCATGAGCTGCTGTGCCTGGCCTCAATACTGTATCTTTTTAAGAGTACTATTCTAGGGGGAAAAAAAAGTTAAAAAAAAGAAAGAGCAGTACTATTCTCTCTCCAGCAATGTTTTGAACTCTAAGAGTCAAAAATATTTTAACATCTGCTGTGTGCTTTCCTCAGAGTTAAGGAAACCACAAGCAACCCAGTCCTCCCTCCCAGAAAAGGAGACAAAGGATACAGAATGCTTCTGGGATTTGGGTTTTTATATGGAACAATCTGAGAAACAACTTCCTTAAAAACCCTGACATTGAAGTTCTGCTACCAAAGACAGCCAAAGACATCTAAATAGTCACTGAGTCAAAAAAAAAAAGTTTATTTGAGAACAAGAGTGAAAGCTTTTACACATCTGACAAGGGAGACTTGTTATTATAGCAGATGCCATTCATATTCAGCTCTACCAATATTATCACAAATGGAACAAACTGTTTCTTACAAAGATATGGGCATAAGTAAAGGAGCATGATAACTAGAGTCAAAAGAAAGGTCAGGCCCCAGATCTTATTCATTAGACTGATTCACAACATAGGATTTAAATCAAACCATTGAAGTCTCCTAATGCAGTAGTTTTCAACTTGGCTTCTTATCAGAATCCCAGGGACTCTTTGAAAGGAAATCCCAATAACTAGGCTATGCCCCAGATCTCTGGGGTGGGACCCAGGCATTGTATTTTTTATAGCTTTTTAGATGATTCCAATGTGCAACCAATCACCAGGCACTAAAGGCAGGTAACTGTTATCAGCAAGTCCCTAAGTCCATCAACCCCAGCAAGGAAGGGGGATCTCTTGGGCGACACTGACCGGCTTTCACTGACACAATCTTTCACTCCACTCAAGAACTCTATACATTATCAGCTTTTGGTGTCATTTTGAGTCTTTCCACATGCCATGGTGATTTTTAGAGCAATTATTTAATCAGGTGAATACCAGCAAAGAGAGAAAATATAGAAAAAGAAAGAAATTTCCATGAGGCATGATATGAATAAATAAAATAAGTGAAAAAACAATCACAGGCTTAAAAGTAAAGCATGAGAAGTCAAAGCCTGTGAAATTTTATTTATACAAAAGAATAAAAATATTTAGAAAGGATTGATTTAAACTTATGTTTTTCCATTTTTCTTGTTCCTTGAACAAGAATCTGCTTCCAACTCAGAAAGATTAAAGATAGGTAATTTCTAAATAAACACTATTTACCTCCCCTTGCAAAACACCAAAGAGCCAAGTTTCCCATGTTACTTATAATAAACCAGATTATTTTCAGTTAAGAATATTGGCAACTGCATGAAAAAGATTATCAGATATGCCAGCAGGAAGGTACGAGCTGTACAAAGGCATTACAAAAAAGGCCCAAAAGAAAATACGATGGTAAAAACAATAGAAAAATAATAAAGCACAAAACCAAATAAGAAAATGCCAGGTATTTACAGCCTCCATCTGAAATGTGACTTGTGTTCTACTTTCAGCATAAAATAAAACCAGAGAACATTTCTTGATGGGTATCACAGATGAAGCTGGTGCCAGCCAGTTTGGGGGGAGACATTCATTCTAAGAAGGGAGAAATGCAGAGTTAGCAATTTGCTGGGATTATAACCATGTCTTGGTCTTCCTGCAGTTCTGTTACTAAAAATGACACAAAGTAAATGATCCAATGTCTTAGAGAAATGACTTATTTGTCACCACATTTAGAACAAACTACTCAAGAGTCACAGGCACTGGGTCTGGGAGAGCGGAGGTGGATGGCCACACACTCAGGTGAGGGATGTTTATCTTTGTGAGGTCGGAGAAGGGAAGCAGGGCTCTATAGCCTGGAAGCTTCTGCACTAATGCATCTTCTAATAGTCCTAAGGAGAGAAAAACAAAAGTCCCAACTTACTCTCAGTAGAACACTGGTTTGACCCTAAGGGAAAAAATTCTCATAAAAAACTCTGCTAGGGGATTGTTCTATAGCTAAAGATTCTATTTCAAATGTAATGTACAGTATTTTGCATCTCAAAATGGCCATGTCTTTTGAGTCCATACAGGGATTGAAACATCAATTCTGTTCTTTCTTTTTTTAATCTTTTTGTTTTTTTCTGAGACAGAGTCTCACTCTGTCACATGGGCTAGAGTGCCATGGCATCACCCTAGCTCACAGCAACCTCAAACTCATGGGCTCAAGCGATCTCCTGCCTTAGCCTCCTGAGTAGCTGGGACTACAGATGTGTGTCACCACCCCCAGCTAATTTTTCCTATTTTTAGTACAGATGGGGTCTCACTCTTGCTTAGGCTGGTCTCGAACTCCTGCGTTCAATCAATCGTCCTGCCTTGGCCTCTCAGAGCGCTAGGATTACAGGCATGAGCCACACAGTGCCTGGCCCATCAATTCTGTTCTTTTTTTTTTTTGAGACAGAGTGTCACTTTGTTGCCCAGGCTAGAGTGCCGTGGCGTTAGCCTAGCTCACAGCAACCTCAAACTCCTGCGCTGAAGGGATCCTTCTGCCTCAGCCTCCCAAGTAGCTGGGACTACAGGCATGTGCCACCATGCCTGGCTAATTTTTTTTTCTATATATATTTAGTTGGCCAATTAATTCCTTTCTATTATTAGTAGCGATGGGGTCTCGCTCTTGCTCAGGCTGGTTTTGAACTCCTGACCTTGAGTGATCCTCCCACCTCAGCCTCCCAGAGTGCTAGGATTACAGGCATGAGCTACCGCGCCCGGCCAATTCTGTTCTTATTAGACCACCTGAACTCACCAGTCAAGAAAAAGAGCTAGTATTAACAATTTATTATTTAATAAAAAGGATTTTTTCTTCAGTAAAAATGTATAGGACCTCTTTCTCTCTCCAAAACATAAAAAAAGTAAATAACACCTAAAAGGTTCCCTGGCACAGTGGCTCATGCCTGTAATCCTAGCACTCTGGGAGGCCGAGGTGGGAGGATCACTCAAGGTCAGGAGTTCGAGACCAGCCTGGGCAAGACCAAGACCCTGTCTCTACTAAAAATAGAAAGAAATTAATTGGCCAACTAAAAATATACAGAAAAAATTAGTGGGGCATGGTGGTGCATGCCTGTAGTCCCAGCTACTTGGGAGGCTGAAGCAGGATCTCTTGAGCCCAGGAGTTTGAGGTTGCTGTGAGCTAGGCTGACGCCACGGCACTCACTCTAGCCCAGGCAACAGAGTGAGACTCTGTCTCAAAAAAAGTAAAAATAAAAAATAAAATAAAGTAGAATAAAAGGTGAAGTATATCCAGAAGGACACCCCAGACTTCAAAACAAGAATTGTGAGCCCAGGTTAGGAACACTCAAACTCTAAAAAGGAATACGTTTTTCCAATCATCTAAAAAATTGCCACCCCTCTCAAGTGGTCTGACTGATACTTACAGCTCGTGGTTTTTTGTTTAACTTCAGATCAATCCTGTGATAGGAAAGATAAAAGATATTTGGATTTTAATTTACAGAAACGGGCCCAACAATCAGCTACTGCATAGGGCACAAGCTATAACAAAGACTATTTGGTTAAGCAAAATCCACATTCTTCATTAAGCTATGTCATATTTAGTTGTTTACCCAGATATTATTAAGCAAGTATTAAAAATTAACAGCAGATATTTTTGCCATAGGCAAACTTAGATGACTCTAAAAAGAAATATAAGCAGCAGTTCCGAAAGCCATATAGTTTGTAAAAACTATTCCAAAATTACATATTAAAGAGATTGAATTAAAAGGGCATGCTCTATGTTAATATGTTAGCTCTGTAACTACATCACTGAAAATTACTGAGACATGGTGATTAAAGAACAGGAAAAAGACTAGGAGTTTGTATTTCTGGACATGAAACACAAAAGAAATTAAATGAATTTCAATTTTTAAAACTTTCCAAAGCAAAATATCAAGATCTTAAACTATTAATCTCCTTATGAAGCAAAGCCAGAAAATCAATTTAAATATGAATTAAAGGTTATCTATTTTAAAGGAAATTAAAATGCATAAAAGTGAAGTTTACTTAATTTTGCTTAAGTTATTAAATAAAATGTTACCTCCATCACGTTTTTCTGTTTTTAAAAAAAACTTCCCAGCCTAACCTAATATACATACCTACAATTAAACAGATAAACTATGGGTTAGAAAGGTCTCAAAAAGGCATACTGGTGTCTACACACTAAACAACACAGCACGAATACTAATTCAAATCAAACTTACTCAAAGTCATAATCAAACATGCCAGACGGGCTGAGGGGCAGCATTTGAAAGGAAGAAAGCAATAGAAATTAATATACTAATTGAATAAATTAGTCGATTAGTCATCCTAGCAAGAATTGTAGACACAAAATCAGCTTTAAGAATCTTAAGCCATAGAGTTTCAAACATCATAGCACCAAAGGAGATTCCCTTCCCTCAGTGGATCTCATATCAGAAGAACAGACTATGAAAGGAAAAGTTATTTCATTAGAAAACTACAGATACCTGGAGCCCTTTTATTAGCCACCAGATTCAGAGTTAGAACTTTAATGATATTTAAATGTATTAAAAATATAATTAGGGCATTAGAAGAAACAGAGAAAGAAAGGTTTAGTCATATAACGAAGGGCACTTTGAAGACAGTACTAACAACTCAGAATAACACACTTCACTAAAATAAAAGATGACAAAAACATTCTAAACTTTAAAAAAGGAAAACATTTTATAACTTTTTACTCAAGTTATATGTTCTAAACGTGTCCAAGGAACATGGTGCTCCTTTTCTACAGCCTTCATCCTAGAAGTCAAGGGTTGAATGAATAAACTTCAGTGGGAGAGTCTTTTTCCAAAAACTGAAGAGCAATATTACTCCGCAGCCTAAGTTGGTGATGGCAGTTAACCATTTATGCCGGGGCTACAATTAAGGAACACCAAATCTGCAGTGCCCCTATTAAAATAAAGGAAAGTTGACATCCACAAATACCCAAGCCTCAGAGATCTGGATGGGAGTACAGAGGAGGAGGCCATTTTGTGCCATCACTGCTAACAGACCACGGTCTGGGCAGACCTCCAAAGCAAACACTAACCCAAAGCATGGCACCTGCTTCTCAGCTGGCTCCAGTGCCTTTGCGGCTTTAACAGGTGGCAAAACAACATGCAAATGGCTACATTTTTCTCCTAGACAATGTCTGCAAGAATGAAGCTGGAAGAAAGCTAATGTCAATATCCTTTACACAGTATTTTCACTTAAGACATTTGGGAGAATAAGCAGTAAGCGTACAAACCAGGAATTATCAAATATTTCATTTTCAGCCTGAATTAACTTTGCTCAAAAATTAAAATAGACTGTACCTAATTAATCAAAACTTCACAAATTACCTAGAAGAATTTTAGGGTTTACTATAGTAGCGGAAAACTATAAGAGCAGCAATATGCTATTATTTCAACTTTTTCTTTAAAGACACTAGGACTGACTTATTGTTCAGGTTATCATATAAAGTATTAAGAATTAAGAACACTGTGATCACCATGAAGACTAAAAATTACTTGATATATTTTCATATTCCTGAAGAGGGCAAATTCAAAAGTTATTTCCTTTTGTTAAAGTGCCATGTTTATTTCCACTTTACTTTGTTCAGCATTGAACGGTGCCTAGCACATAGTCAGTACTCAAATATTTGTTCAAATAATTTACTATTGACTCTCTCTGACTATATGGGGTATGGCACATTGGAGGAGAAACACATACTATACTGGGTACAAACTTCTCAATATGCAGGGATAATATTTATCTCCACCCCACTAAGCTATCAGTCAGGTATAAGGGGCTTGGACCAAACATAATTCCTAACTAAAGATGGCAGGAATTCAAGAACCTTAACTGGCAACTGAAGTGTCATTCAGTCACACTGAATCTGGCTTCCCTAGAAAAGCAGTAAATCAGCTCTACTCTCCTCTTGGAGCAGATGAGTGCCTAAGACCAATGGAGACAATCAGCCAGATACTTACTAAATCAGAGGAAAGAAAAAGGGCAGCTATAAAAACCAAGATTCTGCTTTCCAAACAGAAAACACCATTTGTGAAAGCAATAACTAATCTCAAAGATCTTTATTAGTATTTTTTCTGGAATGAGTTAGCTTCTAGGGCCAGGAGAAGAAACGATAGGAAGAAGTATTCCTATGGAAATTTACTAGAAACCTGCAAGAAGAAAGTAAAGTTCAACACCTCTCTAATGCCTTTTTATCAGTCATCAGCTGATCATGTTACTAATGGAAAAGAGGTAATACCTGAAATAAACAGCTATCTAGAGAGTCTATTGATCAGTAATGGAGAAAAAACTCCCAGAAACTTTCAAGGAATTTCTTTCCTGCTCTAGACACTAAGAAATAACTAAATAATCATTACTTTAAAAGGATACTAGAATAAATTCAATAAAAGCAACACAGGGCATGACATTTAATTATCCTGGCAATTTTAAAAAATATTACTTTCAAGAGTATGTTTCTCTGCTGCTTGTGATAAGCTAGCACCAGTCCTATTACTGTAGTGAAATAACCTGTAGCTTTATTAAAATATATATATATTTATGCATAATTTTTGCTATTTCTTACTACAGTTATGAGATTAGCATGGTGACTTGTGGTTTGCATAAAAATATTAAGCAGCAGTCCTTAGTCACTATTTGGAGGAAATATTACTTCTGCAGCCTAAAATACACTACTGCCATCAATAAGAAAAACTCTTAAAAGAATTGAGGAATCAGCTGATGCCAACGAGGCTGAAATCAGTTAAGAGTTAATTCTACATTATCCCCATATTCATACCCATGATGCTAACAATTTTAATGCCTTGCATGCATCAAAGAATAGCCTACAGGTTTGTAAAGCAAACTAGAAGACAGGGAACCCTATCCACTCCTTGCATAGCCCCTCTCATCTCCTGAGCATGCAGGCTCCCAAGAGGAATGGACAAATGCATACTTTCTAGAGTAAGGAATCTTGCCCTGGCCTCAAACCTGCTGGGAGGCATGGACGCCCTGTGAATACCTGGTTTCCATGCCTCCTAGAAAGTCTGAAGGACTATCCTTCCATCAGCAGCAGAAAGGCTCTGCAACAATCCTAAAGAGTTTAATTCTAGGAAAGCCTCTTCACAGCAATGGTCATGAAGCCTTAGGCAGTGGGATCCCTGCCACTGACCTGTGCCGGTTTTTATTCTTTCGTTTTTTATGGCTGCTGTGATGACTCCCTGAGGAAGTAGAAGAAGCAGCCTTCTGAGGTTTCACTCCCTGCACAGATCCATCCAGATCCTCAGGATCCTCCTGGCTGGGCTCATTTTCCTGATTGTGGAAGTCTGGAGAAGTATCACTTTCTGTCCCACTTCCTGGCTCCCCTGGAGGGAATAAAACATAAATCCCAAATACAACATCAGTACTGCTTGGGCAATCTGTCCACAATCAGGAAAGATTTTTTGAGCGCTAATATGCAGAAAAAGACCATTCTCTATCCTCAAGGACCATACATTCTAATTCACAGAGAAAAAAATACATGTTGACAGAGAAGATACATACAAAGCATCAAAGTTACCAGAGTTCCTGAAAAATATGTAATCTGAAACAGTGTAACCAGAGGCAACAGATCTAAGGACAGCTGGAAGATGGGAACTTACAACCAGGATAACCTTACTGCCTAAAGGTTACTTAAACATAGAACACACTAAGAGGATTAATAATTATACAAAAAAAAAAAAATTACTGAAAATGCCAGATAGGTCTCCAGAGGGATGAGGAATGATCCTGGGAAAACTGCCTATAGCTGGCCATGGTTCTTTTCCCAAACCCTACAGGAGTCCTGTCTTTCCTCTTTTTTTTTTTTTTTTTTTAACCAAGGGAGAGCGCAAAAGCAGTCCCCCACTACCACAAATTATGCAGTTGAGTTTCCCACATTTGGGGAAATCACAGGGGTCAGCACATCTGGAGTGCAATGGATAAGACTTGCCCCGGGAAAACCACCTTCGTAATCATGGGATCTCCCCTGCCAGGTAAGTATAGGAGTCCTGTCTTTCTATCAAGAAAAGGGCCAAAGAGGGAGAAGAGCCCATTCCTGAATTACTCTGTTAAGTCTTAAGAATGTTTTTAAAAAGTACTAATACTCTTCAGCTGACACATATTCTCAATTTTAAAGCATCACTTATATATATTAAATAAACAAAAGCAAGTTCAAGGAAAACTTTAATAAAAAAACATACATTTTTAAGAATTACATACATTTTTATACACGTATACTTGTTTTTGCTGAAAGGAATTTCTTATCAATTGATTGATTGAGACAGTTTCACTCTGTTGACCGGGCTATAGTGCCGTGGCGTCAGCCTAGCTCATAGCAACCTCAAACTCCTGGGCTCAAGGGATCCTCCTGCCTCAGCCTCCCGAGTAGCTGGGACTACAGGCAGGCGCCACCACGCCCGGCTAATTTTTTCTATTTTTGGTAGAAACGAGGTCTCGCTCTTGCTCAGGCTGGTCTCAAATTCCTGGCCTCAAGCAATCCTTCCATCTCAGGCTTCCAAAGTGCTAGGCCACAGCCATTAACTTTGGAGCAGCATAAAAGGTTTAAAGGAGGAAGAGAAGACACCCAGAACAATGCTTACTTACCCATGGGAATGATGTAAATGCTGAAGAGAGATCGATTTGATGAAAGCTTCAAAGAAATTTGGTAAAGCAAACAGAGCCTATGCTGATCCTATAAAGGAGACTAGATAAAATCTGCCTGTTTTCTTTTTCTTTTACTTCATTGTTTTTACAAAAATATACAATGCTTCACAAATTTGCACAAAATTCCCTTTTAGGGATCATGCAAATCTTCTCTATCATTTTAGTCTGAGTACAAATGAAGCAAAAAAAAAAAAAGAAAAAGCAGAAAGTAATGCATTTTTGAGGAAAAATTTCAGAATGCTAAAAGTGCAAAACTCCAAAATCCTTTAAATCTAAGAATATGCGAGTAAAAATTCTAAAAACAAGAATGTTTCATTCCCACTGGATATCAAAGGCATTATGAACAAGAACTCATTCCACAAAATCTGTCATACAGAAATTCTAAAATATTGGAAGGACTCTGTACAAAGGAAAAGAAGTGAAAGGCAAATTAAACCATTCCTTTCATGGAATTAAAGTTTGGTTTGAATCATGTGGGCCTTCCAGGGACCCTCAAGCCTTGAACCTGGTTTAAAGAAGTCCAAGTGCCTAACAGAAGCAAACATTCTTATCTGGAAGACAGTACCTTCATCCTAGCCCTCAAATTATTTTACTAAATACTTTTCTAATTACAACAAGCAGTACACAAAGATAATCTAGCACACAAGGAAATTAGATTTCACAAGTAATAACCAGCAGAAACAACAGACAAAAGAAACAGGCCCTGAAAGCTTTTGGAGACTGAAATAAAGTACAGACTATAGAACAATAATGCTTACTATGTGTAAAGAAGTAAAAGACAAGTTTGAAAATAACTGCAGAGAAGGCTATTAAAAAATTAAATGGCAGAGTTTTAAAATAATTAAATGATTTTCTAGAAATCAAAAATGCAAAAACAAAATATTTAAAATCAAGAGAAGGGTTAACAGCATATCAGACACAGCTAAAAAGAGAATTAGTGAACTGGCAGATATGTGAGGAAAAAAGTGCTCTTACAATGTAACACTGAGACAAAAAGACAGAAGAGACAATAAAAAACATAAAGGATAAATTAAGAAGATTTAAATACATCTAACCAAAGTACCAGAAAAAGAGGAAAAAGGGCATGGGGCAAATGCAATATCTGAGGAAATAATAGCTAGGAATTTTCAAGAACTGATGGAAAACAGCAAACCAGTTTCAAGAAGTCCAAAGAAAGCCAAGCCAGATAAATAAAAAGAAATTCATACTTAGACGCACTGTAGTTAGCTGTAGAAAATCAAGACAAAAACGAAATCTTAAAAGAGAGCAGTGAGGAGCGGTAATGACAGAAGTGGTAGGATACAATGCAACAGAATTACTGTAAAGGGCCTCTGACATTTGAATTCATGAATTCCAGTATTTATGTAATTCTCTATATTCTGCTGTATTCCAAAAAGAATTCAAGGCAGCTTACCAGGATTCATATAATGAAATCCAATAAAATAAATTAAAAATGAGAAAAGTAAGGCAAAGATAAACAGAAAAGGAAAATAAGCTGGATGCAGTTTTAAGATTCATTCCCAAAATGTATCATATAAATATCTATTTGCTTGCTAGAGGGGAACAACAAATTTGGCTTTAAGCATTTTAACACCCACACAAAGAAGAAAACAGTCAATTACTAGATTTTTCAGTGAAAAAATCAACTTTGTTCAGGGAAAATTACTTCTAAAGGAGATAATTAGTAATGATAATAAACATCTGCAACATCCTCTCACAATATACAGTGACACATTTTACAGGACCAGAGCATAATTCAGCAAAAATAATTTTACAGGGAAAACCAAAAGATACCAATATGATATATTCCAGATGTGTGGCTCCATCCAGGATGGAGACTTTATTTATTTATTTATTTTTTGAGACAGAGTCTTGCAAAGTAAAGGGCACCTACTTTCCATCTTATATTGCCATGGCATCAGCCTAGCTCATAGCAACCTCAAACTCCTGGGCTCAAGCGATCCTTCTGCCTCAGCCTCCCAAGTAGCTGGGACTACAGGCATGTGCCACCATTGCTGGCTAATTTTTTCTATATATATATTTTCTAGTTGTCTGGCTAATTTCTTTCTATTTTTTTTAGTAGAGATGGGGTCTCGCTCTTGCTCAGGCTGGTCTTGAACTCCTGACCTCAAGCAATCCTCCCTCCTTGGCCTCTCAGAGTGCTAGGAGGATTACAGGCATGAGCCACCGCGCCTGGCCGAAGACTTTAAAATCTTTAATACATAAGTGTTTGTCTCACTTCTGAGAGCAGTGACTTTAAGAGTCTTTTCCTCACCAGTACATAGACGTAGCTATTCTGTATGGGTAGACAGATAGAGAGCCATATAATGAATTATCAGTCCATCTCATCCAGGGTGGGATTACAGGCTCATATGAAAACCGAGCCAGACACCATTCCATCTCAATTTACAGGAATGAGGTCCAGGATGTTCCTTAACCAGTCTTTTTACTCTACAAAGCAGAAGACACAGCTCTACATTCTAGAAGTGGTATTAATTGAAAAGAAATAAGACATGGCTGAGAGTTACAGTAAAAGAAAAATCAAAAAGAGTTGGTACTGGGATGAAATGGTTCTTCAAAAAAAAAAAAGGCTTGGTACAATTGATTAGGTTGGCAGAAAGAAGTCAAAGATGTCCACAGATTTCTGAATAAGGGTGAAGAGAAGTACCATAACAAAAAAATTGGGCAGACAAATTTTGAAAGAAATAGAACAGTTCTGTTTTAGACAAAATGTTTTGAGTTTAAAGATCTGAGTAGAAATGTCTAGAAAGAAATGCAGGACTAAAGCTCAGGAAAGAAGTTAACGATAGTGCAACAAATTTAGAAATCTATACAGAGACATAATAACTGAGTAGTTCCAATTTACAAACTACTAAAATCCTTTTTCCTCAAATTATTGCCCCAATGCAAACAAAAGAACTAGATCTCATGAGATATATCACCTGAAAGAAGTACACAGCAATACAAAAAAAATAGGCTATATTTCAAAGTGATCCAGTGTAGACGGAACATCCAAACAGCTACACAGACTCAGGAAGTTAAATGTACAGATCTACATCCCATCACCAGAAATTAGAACAGAATCAGACTGTATGGCTTATGAACAGAAAATGATATAATCTGTTTGCAAAGTAAAAGGTATCTACTTTCCATTTTATATTTAAGAGCACACAGTACATTCTGTTTACGGGATGAGAATTTCCTAAGAATTATTAAGTTGGGTATGTGGGAATTTATTAGGTATGATTGAAATTTCCTATTAAAGTTATTGCTTTAATTTTTCTAAAATTGCCTAAGAATTTATAAGATTTATCGGGAGTGAAGACATCTTTGTGTATCTGAGATGCTAAAGCCAACCTCCATGTGACAGAAGAGGCAGGAAGGAAATGGTAGTTTCTTCCTTGAAAGAAAAGCATGATTAAGTTTACCTGAAAGGCCTCCCAACTGCTAGAAAGAAGAGGGAAGAGTACAAGAGATGCAGTCCTCAGATACACAATTGGATACGAGTTAAATATAGGGGCTCTGGTAGCTTAAAAATAAACTGATGAGAAAAGTAAAAACATAAACTTACTCTTTTCAATGAGCTGGTCCTGAACTCCTGCCAATGCACTTACTGCCTTAAAAAAAAAAAAGAGAAAAAAATGCACCAATTACTAGAAAAGTGAGCACAGACCTCAGGTGAGCACTCCCAGAGGAATGGAAAGAGAAAACTCATATTCCCCAACAACAGGCCACAGAAAGATCCCCCACTACCACCACTTACAGCTGCTGATGTAACTGAGGATTTACTGAAGAGCCGCTCAGCTTCCTTAAACTTCCGGTTCCTTCGATCATTTTTGCTATTGGAGTTTCTACAACACACAGAAGAAACTCATTATAAGCACCAAGTTATGTCTATGGCTCAAGCTGGGGATGCCCCAGGACTTATGTAAAGAACCATTTTTTTTAAACCAAGTTCCATGCAGGAAGCCTCCATATCACTTAGGTTGGCCCAAATGACCCTGTGGATTGCCTACATATAAAGCAATGTTTTCCAACGTATGGTATGTGCTCCACTGTAGGACATGAGATTTAGTTGCTTCTCAAACATTTTGACTTTCATATATATATATATATACACATATATATATATATTTTTTTTTTT
>CAUYRT010051983.1:0-87609 GCA_963574885.1 Lepilemur ruficaudatus | reverse complement strand
CAGATTTCTTGCTGCAGTGGAAACTGATGACATTTTTAATTTTCTCGGCTAACAAACCATAGAATTCCCCCACCTCTGGGCTTTCTTCATAAATAAGATGAAGGGGAGGGGCATGCTTGAAATGTATTTGGAGATGGGTATTAGAGGTCTCAATAGGGGGTAGGAAATCCTCTAAAACTGATTTATGTGAATAGCTGTACAACTTGGTAAATTTACTAATAACCATTTAATTGTACACTTAAAATGGAGTAAAGACATGATATGGAAATTACACTTCAATAAAGGGAAAAAAAATCTCGGTGTGACAGAATGCGACGGGGACGAGCCCTGGCTGGCTGCGGGTGATGGTGGGAGGAGGACAGCCAGGCAGTGAACGCTGAGGGGAGCAAGTTAGTGGACAGGAGGCCCCGCTCGCTCGCGGGGTGCGCTGCTGACAGGGGGGCCTGGCTGAGTCTGGAAACAAGCACAGTGGGGCGCCGGGGGCAGGAGCAGCGGGAGCAGAGGGCAGGGCTCCGGCCCTGAAAGGCATGGCTGGGGAGAAAGGAAAGAGCCAACAGAGCAGCACTGCGGGGCCGCAGAGCAAGGGGAAGGCTTGGCGGCAGGATGAGGAAGACTCCATTGTCCAGAAGCGGGCATTAGGACAGAACAGGCCCGGCAGCCAGAACCAATTAATGCTAAACTAATCGAACACTTAACTGCCTCCTAACCAGAGCTGGGATCAGTCCCGCTAGCTCGGGCAGGGCCCACCCAGGAGCGAAGTAGGGGGCAGGCTGAGAATTTGGGGATCATGATAAACCTCCTTTCCTGTTTCTGAGTTTGAGGGTAGAGTTTCTTGATATTTTGCACTTTCGCATACCTAAACAGTCCCTAAAACAGTCATAGCGCCCTGGGAAGACCAGAAAAAAGTGCCCTGCATCCACTAAGGAAAAATGGTATTTGATACCACATAAAGGAAACAGCTGTAGTAGTGAGTATAGCAGGAAGGGTGGGTCCTTGAAAAGAGGTACGCTAATCTGTAATAATAGATAAAAACTGAGGACAGGAAAAGACCTGCCAGCCCAGAGGAATAATTATGGTCCCAAGACCATTGCTAGTAATAGTAAGAAAGCTGCCATTATAATGATCTTTACCATGAACTTCCATTTATTGAGTTACCACTATGGCCAGGCACAGTGGTAGGCATTTCACAAGTGATTACCAAACCTCACAGCCATGGAGGCCTTAAAAGAACAGTTAGGTGGTGTTATGCTGCCAAGCAGCAGACTGGTATCAGTCCTGTGGCCTGTTAGGAACTGGGCCACACGGCAGGAGGTGAGTGGCAGGCCAGCGAAGGAAGCTTCATCTGTATTTACAGCCGCTCCCCATCACTCACATCAACACCTGAGCTCCGCCTCCTGTCAGATCAGCAACAGCATTAGATTCTGCATGATAGTGAGTTGTATAATTATGTCATATAATAATAGAAATAAATTGCACAATAAATGTAATGTGCTTGAATCATCCCAAAACCATCCTTCTCCCACCCCCTGGTCCATGGAAAAATTGTCTTCCATGAAACTGGTCCCTGGTGCCGAAAATGTTGGGGACTGCTGGTGTTATGTATTGGTATTGTTTACTGGTTCCCTGAGTGTGGACTCAATTAAGAAATAAGCCCTAAGGATCACAGTAATGTAGATTAAAACGTCAGTTTAAAGCCTGAAAAATGAAACTAGAAAACATGGCTTGGATTTGCTGTCACAATGGGCTTCCTAAGGTATCTCTCAAAAGGGAAGACTTTTGCCACAAGAGTAAGACCTACTTGTATAAGCTTAGTTCGTAACAAAGAAAGAAAAGTCTGTGTTCTGCAGGGGGAAAGGAAGGAAAGAGAGAGAGACCAAACAGGCAAACTACTCGATCATCCAGTGGGAAAAGTAAGAAAGGGAAGAGAGAAAAGTTCCTTTCTGGCTTTTTCCCCTAGGGAGTAGAGGACACATTCCCTCCTTAGTATGGAAGAGTGTATGGAAGAATGAGGAATAATAACCATTTTGGTCTAATTATCCATTTTTACAGACAAGCCAACAGTAGTTCTAAAGTATAACTTGCCCAAGTCATAGACTTACGAGATAAAAGAGAATTCAGGATTTGAATTAAGATCAGTCTGACCCAGAAGTCTTAACTTTTTCCTCCATGTCACTTAAGAATTTGACATATATCTTTTAATTCTTACCAAAATATAATAATAAAGGATCACTGTAGAAAATACAAATAAGAAAAGAGAAGAAAATGAAGAACACCTATAAATATAATTACCCACAGCCTTTGCATTTATCTTGATGTAGAGCCTTCTTGTCTCTATATTTGATGGTCTGAGAAAAGGCTCAAACTAGGTTATAACTGGGAAATTTCTGAGGGGATCGCAGGACAAGAGCGGTCAGGGAGACAGGAGCCCTGCCTGTGGTTCCCACAGACCCATGAGACGCACCAATACGCAACATCTGCCTGCCAGAAGTCAGCTCTCACCTCGGCTAAACCAGCGTGCAATTTCCTCACCTGTTCCCTCCTCCTGGGTTTCTGATTGAGTCCCTCCCTTCCTCTGGCACTTGAAGCAGGAACACTGCCTCATCCATCATAGTCCTTTCTTGTTTCTGGGGCCTCATACCTGCGCTTTTGCTGGATAGGTCATTCCTCTTCAGTTCCCCAGGCAACTGGTTACTGACAACTGCCTGATTTGGGACTACTTCTTCATTTATACATCTGGAATTTCAGGCTCCCTTTTCCTTAAATGTCTGTATGACTTCTGGCTCACTGTCTTCTCTGACCCTCATTCTTTTGTTGCTTCCACAGATAATCCCAACACCCAGCTTTCAGAACTAGGCCATTCCCGCTCCAGCATGCTGACCTGCTCAAAACCAGGTTTTACCCAGCGTCTAGCCCGTCCCCACACCTGCCATCCATCCAGACCCTTACCCAGGCCTGGATTTCACAGTCCCAATGCCCACTCAACATCCATAGCCAGTAGCCATCTGTGTCCCCAGGGTGACATCAGTCCTTTCCACCCCCTACCAATAGTCTGGCTAGGCAACACGGCTCTAAGACATTTCCAACCCCTTAGATCTTATACAGTAATTTGTTCTACTTTCATAGTTACTCCACTTAGAAACAGTATTATTTGTATCATATCTATTAGTGTGTTGTCATTTCTCTTCCAATAGCGATAGAAATGTATCTCAGTGTGTGGAATACATTTATAAGACATGCATTTAAAGAATTTTTTAAAAATTTGTTTTTGATGCTCTATGATAGTAGATTCCCTTAAAATTACCTGATGCCGTGCCTTTCCCTCTTGCTGAAGATAAACCATTGACTTGGAATGAGACCATAACCCAACTGCTGTGAACTGTCACTTACAAGATTATAAACACTAAATGGAATGAATCTTACTAGACAAATTAGAATGGTTTAATTAAATCAATTAAGTTTAAATTGCTGATTAAAATGGAAAATTAGCTATGAAAAATGTTCAAATCAGTCCCTTCACTTAAAACTTGACTAAAATATCTACAAGTTTTCTAGAAAGAATTCGAAAAATCTTTTCCTAAGCCCATACCTTTCTATGTTCAATGTCATTGCTATGGCAATGAAGAACTCCTGTGGACATGTCTAGTTACAAACAGATAGGAAGCCAGTACACATAAACTCCCTCTCCTTTCTAAGACATGTTTCCATTCTGCTAGCAAGGGAAATCGAGCCACAAAATCTGAATCCAAGTGGAGGAAGAGGGAAGAGTCTTAAATTCTCTTACTTTCCAGCTTTTTGGATAAAGGGAGGCTTCGAGGTATATACCAAAGATCTTAAGGGACTTGGATAAGATCATCAAGCCACTGGAAGGCACTCTATTCTAAACTCAACTTTGAAATCACTTCTTGGAACTGAATTAAATAGGAGTACCTTCAAACCTCCTGCATACAAAGACATACAATTTGTTAAGTACCAGATTTGTTCAGACTGTAGCAGAATAAATCGATAGCTTGATTTTACTGAGTTAGCACGGGGCTTATTAAAGCCTTGGTCCCTGAACCATCAGCAGTGTTGTTGCCATCTCCAGGGTCTAGTGTCATCAAGGAGCTAAAGCCACAAGTTTCTAAAACCAATAAAGAGTGAGAGATCTTTGAAATCTGGCAGGAGGTTAATTTGTCCTTGGGCACTGTGGAATCAAGCTGAAGAAGGACCCCAGGGGATATGTTTATCACCACTACAGTGTTGTTTTCATGAAGAGTCCCCAACCCAAGACACAGGCAGAGTGGAACTCTAGAAAATCATATGGTCTTCCTGGTCAGGAAAGTGGCCCTTGTCCCATTACCTAACACCAACAGCACCATATTCACCCACATAGTAGTGTCTGATATACAAAAGAATCTTTTTTTTTTTGTGGCAAAAAAAAAAAAATAGATCCGCTTTTCTTTTTCCCTGTTCAAATGTATGGGATTTTATAGCACAGTGCTAGACCAGCTCAATACCTGATTGAAATAACCCAAGAGGAGGATACAGAGTGAAGGCTGAATTCAGAATGCTCTGTGAAAGTACATCTGTTTTATATGAGACACACAATCTGTCTCATTCCAACCTGCATTTCTGGGTCACTTGAGACATTTAAACTGCACTTATAATTAACAGCTATTTTTAAACAGTGAAAAAAATAGAGCACTGGTAAGGTACAAAAGCATTAAAATTGCCCCAGTTTCGCTTTTCAATAGGACACACCACCGCAATATGCTTCAAGATCAAAGAGAGCTCAGAAAAAGAGAGAGCGAGAGAGAAAGAGAGAGACAGGCCGATCAGTGGGGATAAATTGTTCCCATTATGATGGTGTAAGAATAGGGTTCTTTCAATTGAAACAATTTAATAACCACATTCATTACATTGGTGTCCACTTGGTTTTATCTGAGCAGTTTTTGCATAACTGGGGAACAAGTTCAATTGAGCTTATTCTCTAGAAATTAAGATGTGCAGGGTTTGACATTCAGAAATTAGGCGCTAATAGTCGACAAAGCAGTTGTCTCGAGATTCCCCCTGGATGTAGTGAGATCTGCCTACCACTAATTATGTCAAATGCAAATGCATTCTCTAAAAGGCCTGCCCAAAATTTTCATTAGCTCATTTCAAGGCGGTTAAGGTTCTATTAGGATGATGATGGGATATCAGAGCCTCCTCTTTGGAACGTGTTTACGGAATCACTTTGCAAAGCCTCACTTGTGTAGCATAAGTATAGCAATGCCATCTGTAAACTTTTTTTTCACCCAGCTATCACCAGAGCAAGTCTTTCAGAGCACTCCTCTAATATTCTGTGAGATCAAGACAAGCAAATAGAATCACTACAAATACGGGAAGTGCTGATTTGACAAAGAACGAGGGGATCATTGATTCAGGAGGGGGGGAAAAATTAACTAATTTTCCAGGATTGACTTCAGCTGTGGATATCTACATAGTAGAAAAAGTGTTGAAATTTCTGCCAACCAGCTTTCCTGAGAATGGTTACATTTGCTGGTTCTCAATTGCACTATGGAGCATAATGTGTCATTTGCAGTGTAGTTTATCCTAAAGTGCTATTTAAAAAAGATATTAGGAGTGGAGCTGTGGAAATGCATACAGAAGAAGAAAATCCAGGGTTTATAGATGATGTATTAGATATACACCATCCATTTTTGTCTGCTTCCCTCACTAGGAACTAAATCATGTACGGGAACATTTAAAAGACATTTCCCAGTGTACACTAAATCCTTCTTTGTTTTCTTATTGCTGCCAAACAAGTGGAGAGTAAAGAATTGTTGAAACATAGGCTGGGTGGCAACTTCATAATAGCTGCACTTCTTCTTTCCTTCTTTTCTCCAGAAGACAAAGTATAAAAACTGAGAAGTTACCCTTACCTCTACAAAAGCTTTTAAATAATGGTTTTTCCAGGAGTAACTGCACTTCTCTCTCTAGACCATTTCCCCAGATGGGATTTGCAATATAAAACCGCCATAGATTGGCTTATTGAGGAAAGGAGATAGACTTGTACAAATCACTAGAAAGATAAATAAGCTATAGAGATCAATAAATAAAAGCCAGGCAGGAAAAAAATCAAACTCCGGCGTTCCAGACCAATTAAGATGTTATTTACTGCCCATGTGATTGTAACTTCGATGCCCCCCTTCCTCGTTTTCACACCATAGGCATTTGTTTTGCTGAGAGAAGGATATATAACTGATGTGTAAATAGAAAATGATATAGATAGATTTTATGTCCCATAAAACTGTTAATCTGTGCTCCACATTAAATATAAAGTACATTTTTTATTTAGACACTGCGCTGGTATAATTAAAATAAAGTATGCTGGCTTTATTTTTTCAGTAAGTCATTTCCAACCATAGAGATCAAATAACAGTGCAACAGCAGCATGAAATGTGGTTATAATAGCCCGAGACCACATTTCCTGAAACTAAAACATGGGAGATAATAGTGTGAAGGTACAAATTAAATGCAAATAAAACAGATTCCCTATTGTTGCTAATCCCTGGATTGGGTTTCAGTGGGGAAATTTAGCCATAGTGTTTAAAGTCTCTGCACCGTAATCATTGACATGTTATCACTTACATTTTGAGATCATCGATGGAGACTATCCACGAAGAATTTAAGAAGACTACCTGTCCACCTTTCAGGAAAAGAATGCAAGTGGCCTGGGGCAAATCGAATAAAAATATACTGCCCAGACTGCCTCCGGGACACTTCCGGCAGCTGGCAAACCCTCATTGACTTGTTTCATAATTGATATACATTTTTGTGGCAACCTACTTTCATTCACTCAGCAGAAACTCTTTTTTATTTCAGAGGTGTGTCAGCATATCTTAGCAAGAACCCATTTTTGAGGGTGCCTGTTCTGAAAACATCTCAAATTTTAACACAAGGGGAATTTAGAGTCAGCTTGTGTTACCGTTTCTGGTTTCCCTATGCTGTGATAAGCCTACATGCCATGGAGATAAAGTGTGGCTGGTGTAACATAGAGGCTTTTTCAAATTGAAAAATATGATTTAAAGTGAACTTAGTAAAATCACTTTTTCTCTCAGCCCAGAGAGAAATGGACCTTGCTACTTGTGTTTAAAATGGCCATTGAGCAATTTGTTTCTCGGAATTTTCAAGTGCACTGACAGGAGTGGTTATTCTGATGGAATTTGGCCTTATTCTAGACAAATAGACAACTGATGTTTGGGGGCTTTCAGATACACAATCTTTTTCTAGTCTTTCGTAAAATGGCATTTGTCTTGTAATTTTATAATTTGCAGCTCAACTTTCAAGAAAATTTTGGGCATGTTCCACTCTATCCTTTACACTCCTACAACTACGAATGGCAGTGATAGTCTATGCAAAGAAAATAACTTTCTTCCTCACTTCCAAGAACTATCAGGACTACCAGAAAGTTTCTGCAGTCCCTTCCCCACCTTGAAGGCTTATACGCCTCAAAGAGGAATAAAGAGCCACATTTGCACATTTAGTCCAAAATGAGGTGCACATAGGGGTACATGAGATATGCTTTGCATTAAAAAAAAAGTCATTAGATCTATTTCTATTCATTTATCTATAAAAGGAAATGAAGTTTTACTAGCAGTAAAAATACAGCAATTAATGATGGCAGTATAATTTAGGAGAAAATCCACATACATTGGGGTGCATACTCTAAATTTTTAAACTATTTTGTGCATAATTTGTGAAGTTTGGAGACTATTTGGCTGGTGACTACTGCTACTCCTCTAAATAGTGATATGGAAAGCAACTCTGAGAGACTCCATGTGATAAGCAGACTAATGGCCTCGCCAAAATGTCCCTGTCCTAATCTCCATAACCTGTGAATATGATATGTTACATGGCAAAAGGGATTTTGCAGATGTGATTTAGGACATGAGCCTTGAGGTGGGGCTACTAGCCTGGGTTTTCCAGGTGGGCTCAATCTAATCACGTAGTCCTTAAAAGTGGAACACGTTTTCCAGCTGGGCTCAGAAAGAGAGAGAGAGAGAGAGAGAGATGTGGTGGCAGAAGGTCATACAGATGCCATACGAGAAGGATTCTACATGTCGTTGCTAGTTTTGAAGATGGAGGAAGGGGCCACAAGCCAAGGCAGGCAGATGTCCCCTAGAAGATAGGAAAGGCAAGGAAACAGATCCCCCCAGATCCTCTGGAAGGAATGCAGCTCTGTTGAGTAGTGATTAAGCTCGGTGACCTCTGACCTGCACAACTGTAAGATAATAGATTTGAGTTGTTTAAGCCACTAAATTTGTGGCAATTTGTTATGGCAGCAATAGGAAACCAATACATTCCCTCTGCCATAATTCTGAGTGCTGGAGTACTAGGAAAAACCTAAGTCCTACACCAAATGGATTCAAGTTGCAATCACTGAAACTTTTTTTGATCAACATCTCCTGATTTTACATCATTAGAGGAGACAATAGCACCAAAGTTCAACATAATAAGTTGGCTAAGCATTATTTGAAAAACTGGAAATAGAATAGTAATAAGCTCTTTGGTCAAGAAGAAGTGAGAGTTTTCAGACATGATCTTAGCCCATTATCTGAACATTATCTGCAGTACCATGAAAATATCAGAGAAAGCAAAAAAGCTGATCTTGGAATAAGTTGCATTTGCCCCAAATCTAAGGCACTTAGAATATTTTAAAACTCATTCCTCAACATTTGAACTTCAGAAGGTAAAACTCCCAGGAATGACAATATCGTGCTGGAAACGTTAATGTGCCAGCATGAAATAATATCGTTCTGCAGGAGGTAATAAAGGCATGAATTATGTCAAATTGTATTTGGTTCATGGATGTTACTGTGCTTCTTATGGGCAGATACAGCTAACAGGCACAAGAACACCTGCCCATCTCCCTCAGAAAATTAAAGTTGTGTGCACCAACATCAGTCTAAGAAATTAGGGGACTGTTTGTGGCAAAATGAAAATGTGCAGTGTTGTAGATACACCTCCTAAGGATACGTCTACTATCTCTTGTTACAGCAGAACATAATTTTTCTTCTGGTCTTACTCATCATAGAAAGAACCATTAAGCTTATTTACAAGTGGTGGCTTCTACTCCTTTTAAGTAATGTAATATGCTAACTGAACTTGCTGATATGTTCTATAATACTGCCACTATGAACTCTAGCCATTAATTGGTTTGGGGTCATTGGCTATCTCAGTTAACGTGAGGAATCTATTCTTCTTTAAGTAAAATGTTCAGTAGCATCTCCTTTTGAAATGGACCAGATTCAAATGATATGCCTCATTTTGCATGTGTCAATGTACATGTGTATGGGTTTTCCTGCATTTATTTATTTAGGGTAAGAAAACAGAGTCCATCTTGTAAACTTTTAAGAAATTTACAGGTGCTATTATGTACCAAAATTGCTTAAAAGTTTGAGGAAAATGTGGCACAAGGAAAATGCAAAACTCTATAAGACTCATTATGATTTAACCCTTTTGAAGCCAAAGCCCTAAGAAGAGGAGAAAGCTGCCGTTCTCTTTTCCCCTCTCTGCAGATACAGAGATGACACCGCAAACAGAACCATCACTTCTGCTACAACCTTGGTAATAATGTGCTCAGTTAATCTACACAACATAGAGTCATCCCCTCAAAAAGTAATTCACTTCTTTAAAAAACTGGAAGGAAAATAAATATGGTGCAGTAAAATTGTTGAGTAGAGGAATCTATCTGGACATTTCACAAAACATTTCATTATGCTGACAATTCCCAGAAGTACTCTCAAGAGTGCTTTAAGCTGAGGATTACTGCGCTGGAGCTGATGGACTTTTTTTGTAGCCCCTTTAAAAGGCAGTGAACCGTTTTTCTATTTTATTTAAATAATGCCCCTTAAAATGGATTTTTAGAGGTATAATAACTCCTTAAGAGTCAGTTATGCTAAACAGTTTCTCTTGATAGAAATGTTGTAAAACTCGTTAACTGCACAATTTCAGATGCCGGCTTGGTGAACACTAACTGACATGTGAATGACCAGAGTTTGTAAAATAAATTGCAATAGTTGTTGTATCACACAGCTAGCATTGCACAAGCTGGAGGCCACAGGGGGCTCCAACCTGACAGAAAATTACTTCAAGATGAATGAAAAGTGCTTGTTTCTCTTTATTAGTTTTTAGAGAACAATGAAAACGTTGAATTGTTTACAGAGGGCTGATTAAATGTGGTCAGTGGGGCCACGTCCCTACTGCTAACTGTTGGCCTTCCCCTCCCTCCGGCCCCCACCCTACGCACTCACACACCACACCACCGCAAGCACCCAGCCCCCACCCCTTGCTCCCTGCCACATGCATCTTCCTACAGGCTATTATGGCTGCACATCTGTGTGTGAAACGTGCTCATTCTGACATTCCACTGCTGCTCGGCGCTGCAGAGGCCTTTGTTAGGTAAAACACTGTTGTCAAGCCTAACAAGCAGGTCATGCAATTTGCTGGACACTGTGGCAGAGAATAGTCCACGATGAATTGCTTCGGCCTCAAACAATGCTCAGTTCCATATTGGAATACATACGTATTTCTTTCATTGTGCAGCACTGCGAAAAGTCATGACATTTTGATTTTTTTAAGTCTGATTTAAAAAAAAATAGGTTGCTAGTGTTAAACTAGCACAGAATAGCCTTTTTGCTGTATTTACTTAGGATAACTACAGTCTTACGGCTAAAGGAAAAGGCATGAAATGCTTTAGTTGGGTATTTGTGGTTTAAATTCCGTTTCTGTTTTACCAGAAAGCACAGTAGGAGGAAAGGCACCGGCCACCGTCTTAACGGACTGTTTGGTGTACTTAAAGGGGTGGTCAAAACCAGGGCATTTAGTAGGATGTTGTGGAGAAGGATTCTCACTATGCATTTCCACAGAGTAAACAGCCCTTGATGGAAAGAAATATGAGAAGTCATTAATAAGCATATGCCACGCAGAGAGAAAACAGTCTTTTTACCAGACTAAGCTAAATGAATCAGATCCAAAAGATGTTTTGGTAAATGAAAAAATTAAGAAAAAACAAATCGCTGCCCTTCAGCTCAACAGCCTCCTGTGGCCCATCCCTCCCTCACTCCCAGACTCTCCCTTACACACTTACACTCACACGCAGGGAGATCAGCAGTAATCGGGGGCAGTTCAAATGCTATTTGTGGCATTCTGACACAATACATAGTCACACCCCTAATGTGCAAGCAGGATTCTCTTTCCCTCTGTGCAGAACATGCATTCTGAGCCTATTATGTGTATAAACAATGGCATATGTAATTACCTTTCTAGAGTGGCAATTATTCCTCAGAATCAACAACCAGAGTTAAAGCATGTTCCCCCAAAAGACATTTGGGGATCAATTCTGGGTCAATTACGTCAGGCTTTGATTTATCACATGGTGTCAGGCCATATTAAAAAAAAGAAAGTTAAAAAAAAAAAAGCAGTAAGAGGTAAAGGCTAAAAGGTTTGACTCAAATTGGTTTGTTTCCAACTTTGCTTTCTCCCAATTGTTCTGCCCTCCCCCCATTCACAAAACTGTGATTTGCTGGATTTTGTCTGTGAGACAGTTTGCTGTTCAGGAATATTAAATGCAATAAATCTGGACTATGTCCAGATTTGATCTGCCCTCCTCCTCCACATACAACAGGCACTGAAATTTCTCCTGGGATGCGGCAGAGGGTAGGGGTTAATAGTTCAGGCTTTGGAGTCTAAGAGATCTGGATTTGGATCCCCAAGACTTAAGCAAGATACATACCTCTGTAGTGGACAGTGCCTACTTCAAATGGTGGTTGTGAGGTTTAAATGAGTAAGTGGGAAAATACACGTAAAGCACTTAGCCCAGCGCCTGGCACACAGTGAGTACCCAGTGAATAGAGCGATAGCTACTCTACTGATGGACAAGCCAGAGGAGATGTGTAGCAGCGCCTCTGAAGGCCCTGCCCTTGTGTAGAGAGTAGGGCAAAGGCCTCTGCCCAGTGGCAACAGAGTGGACATTGGTACAAATGACAGGACTGAACTGGTGAATCCAAGGCACCAATTAAGAGGCCCAGTGGACCAGACTACATAAAGATATCCAGTTTATTTGGACTCATTCTAAGCAGACTGATTGTAAACTACAAACCAATAAAGGTGCTAATCTGTTAGCAAGACCTCTATGTCTTTTACAGAGCTTAGGAGACCTAAGTGAAAAAGAGCTATTAATACTTTACATTCCTTGATCACCAAAACATTTACTGAACCCAGACCTACTGTGCACCAGGCACTCTGCACCAGTAATACAGAGAAGTGGCCTCCAAAAAATTCCCAAAACAGGAAATAAATAGCTACAGTTTAGTTTATAGAAGTTAATATAATAACTAAGATTTCCTGGAAGCTACTTCACTTGAACTGAAAGTGAGATAACAAATATCCAATGTCACGCATGAGCAGGAGTTTGGGGGTGGGGCAATTCATCTTATTAAGGATTAATCATATAACTGAAGTTGTGGTCCAATTAGAGCTAGTTCTTACTGAAGAACAAAATAATAGTTTTTAGAAATTAAAAGGGATGGTATAAGGATTTTCATCAAATTATTTAGGGAGGGCCGGGCGCAGTGGCTCACGCCTGTAATCCTAGCACTTTGGGAGGCCAAGGCAGGCGATCGCTCAAGGTCAAGAGTTCGAAACCAGCCTGAGCAAGAGCGAGACCCCGTCTCTACTAAAAAAACAGAAAAGAAATTAATTGGCCAACTAAAAATATATATAGAAAAAATTAGCCGGGCATGGTGGCGCATGCCTGTAGCCCCAGCTACTCAGGAGGCTGAGGCAGGAGGATCGCCTGAGCCCAGGAGTTTGAGGTTGCTGTGAGCTAGGCTGATGCCATGGCACTCTAGCCTGGGCAACAGAGTGAGACTCTATTTTAAAAAAAGAAAAATTATTTAGGGAGCAATATAATGGCCCATTCAAAGAATACTTTAAATCCATTTTAAACAGAGCAACATTGTTTATTTAATAAGATGGAAACAGCACTTACACAATTCATTTCTCAGCAGACAGTGCTATTCGCAGTATATATTGGCAGCTTAATTAAGAAGTCTGTTGATGATGTTAAAAAAAAACCTGGCACAATTTCAATTCTGATGGACACTACTCAAGACAAAGACATGTCTATTGTTGGCTCATACATACTAAAATATGTCACAGACACTACATAAAATGTCTAGTGTATAGAGTCACATCAGTGTCTTAACATTGGAAAAATCATGACATATTCTCATATCAGAAATAAATTTTTGGAAAAATTGTATAGTCATTCAATTTATGGAACACAAAGGACAATACAATGAATACTGAAATAATTACTTTGCCAAATTTTCGTACAGAGCCACTTCCCAAGTGTGTTTTGCTCCTTCCCTATCCCATCTTGTGTCCATTAGTACCATCGCCCAAGTTTGATGCAAACCTTCCTCTTTTCCACACTAATAACTCACTCAGAATGGCAGGCCCCTAGGATGTGGAAGGTAGAGGACTACAGAGATGACAGGTGTAATTCACCTTCCCACTCCCCAAGAAATGTACAAACTATATGTTTTTCTAACAGACAATCTATACCTAAGGGAAAAAAATAGAACTTAATTCAAATTAACTATAACGTTTTAATATCTAAAGTCTACTCAACATTATGGAATCAATAAAATGGATCCTGTCTATCAGAAATCCAACAAAAAAAAATGGAATTAAAAAATGTCCTGATGCCGGGCGCGGTGGCTCACTCCTGTAATTCTAGCACTCTGAGAGGTCGAGGCAGGTAGATCACTCAAGGTCAGGAGTTCGAAACCAGCCTGAGCAAGAGTGAGACCCTGTCTCTACTAAAAATAGAAAGAAATTAATTGGCCAACTAAAAATATATACCAAAAAAAAAATTAGCCAGGCATGGTGACACATGCCTGTAGTCTCAGCTACTTGAGAGGCTGAGGCAGAAGGATTACTTGAGCCCAGGAGTTTGAGGTTGCTGTGAGCTAGGCTGACACCACGGCACTCTAGCCCGAGCAACAGAGTGAGACTCTGTCTCAAAAAGAAAAAAGAAAAAAAATGTCCTGAGTTGCCCACATTAGGAGTTTTTTTGTGTGTGTTTTGTTTTGTTTTGTTTTTTATTAAAGGGATTTAACATACTTGAAGAATATGCTTTTCCATTCAATTATTTCTTGTCTTAGGGTTACACCCAATTAAGAGCAGAAGGAAAACATGTGCCCTGAAATTAATTGTAAATTCACTGACGGCAGGCTCCACATCTTATTGGCCTCCCTCATTTTCTCTCCCCTATTTGGTGCAGTGATTCACACATAGTAAGTACTCAATTAAGTTGAAAGGCAATGCATGTTTCAATTCACATTAATTTGGAGGAATTGCATTGATTTAAGGAACAGCTGAGACAGAAAGGGTAGGTTCAACCTTTTCTGATTTCTGGCTACTGAGGCACACTGTCTTGAAAACCTCCTCTGCCAAAGCTTGCGTAACTGCTGGTCACCGTGGCTTTCTTAATGTCTTGATTTGTTTCTGTTTTTGCTGAAGGTAACCAGATGATTCTCCAGTGGTTATCTTTCCAACAAGAACACGTGAAAGGTGATTTGAAGCAGGTATTCAGTGGCTGTCTGCTCCAGTCCTAGAGGAAGTATGTCTGTGAACAAATGGACACCAATTATTAACGCAAGCCTTTCTGAGAACAACTTTTCGGAAACACAAAGGCTGGCCTTTCACTGATCACTAAAATGTATTTAGTTCAACATTTAACAAACACAACCAGGATCCTTTATGGTGATGATGGTGTTTAAAACTTTCTTTCCTTCCTTTAAAGATGATTTTGAAATCCATCCCACCCCCAGGTGCAGACCCAAGCCCAGTAAAATCAGAAATACCATTCACCTGTATGTTTTAAAAAGAAAGTTTCCCTACGCAGATAAGGATTCTGTATTTTCTTTCCTTGCCTTAATAGAGAAAGCCCCTCCTGAGGTCCCAAGCCCGACCGCTTTGTGAATAGTAAAGTCCCTGCCTGTGTCCCTCCTGTGGCACCATATGGATGGCTGGGAAACAACAGCTGCAGAGAGGGAAGCCTGTGGTGAAGCGAGCAATCGGCCAGCAGCACTCGGAACTGGCCCGGTGGGCGGAAGACAGAGGCACACGAACATTTCAACCATCAGCGACAGTAGCAAAGGCCCTGTGAGGGCAGCATGGCAGGATCCAGGCAGGTCCCGCTTCAGGCTTTTCAGTCATGCCTGGGTACACGTACATTAGTAACACCACTGTGGACCAGGACAGACTTTTTTTTAAGAGACAGGATCTCACTCTGTCACCCAGGCTGGAGTACAGTGGCATGATCATAGCTCATTATAACTTCAAACTCCTGGGCTCAAGCGATCCTCCCACCTCAGCTTCCCAAGTAGCCGGGACTATAGGTGTGCACCATCACACTTAGCTAATTTTTTAAAAATTTTTTGTACAGACAGGATCTTGCTATGTTGCCCAGGCTGGTCTCAAACTCCTGGCCTCAAGCGGTCTTCCTACCTCAGCCTCCCAAAGTGCTGGGATTACAGGCATGAGCCGCTGCACCAGCCAAGACAAATATCTTTAGAAGAAACATTTTATTCATTCATATGCTCAAGGGCGATTGTCCCCTCTGAAATGTCTCACTGCAGACCCCACCTCCACTACTTGGTCAGGTCCTCTTGTCCTCAGCCTGAAATATGATGACTTCCTAGCTAGACTTAGGTCTCCTCTGCTATAGTCTCAACTCCTTCCAAGTGATGATACCTCCCCTGGGCCTCCACCTCAGCCATTCATTCCATGGTCCCTCAGAGATAGGGCCCCTGAAGTCTCACTTTAAAAGGCTCAGCACTGCTGTGACCTTCAACCCATCCTCATCAGGGCAGGCCAGAGAGAAGCAACCTCAGCCCACCAAATGGTGAGACTAGAAGTCATTATTTGGCCACAAAGTCTCTGAATCACACTGAGTTTACTCTACATTGCTTCTTCATTTCTCCCTGATTCCCTACTAACTCCAGACATGTCGGCCCAATCCTTAGAACTGGCCTCTGCCAGGCCTGCCTTTCCCATTTCCTACAATACCTTGTGCCTTGCCCTGAACCTAAATCTACTTGACTAGGGCCCTGATAAAAACCCTTCTCTAGATTCCATTCTGGGACCCCAGCTGCTGGCTGGGATCAGGCTGTGATTAGATTTCCCACTACTATGATACCCCCACTTCTGACTCCAAATCTCACAATTCTAGTTGGCTCGAACCTCCTGCTGCATTAGATCTCCTCGGATACCAATATCTTCCCTGAACCAATCCCAAGATCACCATGGCCTCTGGTCAGTAGGGACTAGATTGCTGGTCAACCCTAATGAAGCCGGGTTCCTAGTCCCTAAAACACCTAATCTTGGCTTCCTCCTGTTCCCTGGAAACCTATGTTGTTGGGATCATCATAGGAACCCCTTCTGCCCAGCCTAGACAAATTAAAACACCATGTTTTTATTTTATGTGTGTGTGTGTGTGTGTGTGTATACACACATTACTCAGTCATTTAGTCATTTACTCGTTTATTCTTACTTCATTCCATAAAAAATTAAAGAAGCTAACATTATTTTTAAAAAACATTTTACACGGCTTCCTATGGCCTAACTCCTGCCTGATTTTTAAATCTTTCACATTCTTATTCCACTTTATTTCTTAGTCTTCAACATGAAGACTCTGCTTTAAGCACACAGGTTCTACTGACCTCTAAGCTCATTCAGAATCTTTGCTCACATCCTCCTTTCTGCCTTCTTAATTAGTTCCTTTTCATCCTTTGGCTCTGTATATGTGACACAATATAAAAAGCCTTCCCCAAGAAACAAACCCACACTGCTTTATCCCTTATCTGGATTTCTCTGGAATAATCAATATCACACAGTTTAGTACTTGATTTTCACTAAATGTTTCATATACATTAGCTCCGCAAATAGATTGTTAATTCTTTGAAAACTGGGATAAAGGCTATGTGTTGTACTTCTTATTGTGCTTCCAAAGTATCTGGTGCGGGCCTCTGGAAGGGGGAGAGCAAAGTTGCACCCCCATCTTCTCCCTAAGCCTACCCCAATCCCAACCCAGCCCCACCTCCAAGGAAGAAAAGACACAAGGTGACTGAATCAAGTTACCACATTCACCTAAACCTCTTGTAAGTGGGTGGAGCTTTTGGTGTATCAAGAGAAAAGGTTAAAGCTTTAACTTCGGAAGGCACCAGTCTCTTTGGGGTTCATCTCTTAGGGTTTTTACTGTCTTTGGTTTGCTTCTTTCTACTTCTATGTGATCAGTGTGATAAAACTGGTCTGGAACTGCCGCTGAGCTGAGCTCATCAGAGACTGCATTAGTTTTGGGGGAGGAGAGCCAGGGCCCAGGTAGCATAAGAATATATGTGTATGTACTTGAGGTCTATCCTGTACTTATTTCCTCCAAGTACCTGTGGCCCAAAGACACACCTGGGCGAAGATCTCTAGGTTCATCTCAATACAACTAATATCTAAATATGTTCTCCATACTTACTCATTTTTCTATAGTAAATAGTAAATGTCTAAACTTTATCAGAATAGACCAAGAATTCTGAGAAACTTTGAAGTTCTGGGTCAAAGTTGTTTATGATCCATGTATTAAGTACATGCCTCACTCAAAACCTTAAAGTAACTTTATTTCTCGAAAGCCATTTCTCTAAGAACACACTTCTGACAACACAGATCTTTGAATTTGAGATCTTTTTGAGAATGAGAATGCAAGCAAGACAAATACTGGGGATTTTACAAACCTTTCCACCAAGGATTAAAGTCAGCGGACTTCTACGAAATTTTACATTTGCACTTGCAAATGACCAGAGTCCACTGTAGAATCATGTAATATTCATGATACCTCACATATTTTGAACATTTAAATATATCATACACGTGCTACATGCAAACACACATAACTTTGATATGGTACTACTTGAAAAGAAATGGATAATGGACTTAGGCATATCCCAATGTCATAAAATCTTTTGCCAGTTGAATAAATCTGTGGTCAAAACTCCACTCTGAAACAATGCCTTTGCTAGCATGTGACACAGAGACTGCCAACTGTCCCCTAATACCTATTTTCCCCTTCATCCTTTTGTAAATAGAACCCCTGAACTTCAAGGGTTACATGGCCACAAAAACTATATTTTCGGTCCCGCCTGGCAGCAAGGCATGACTAGTGGGATATGAGTAGAAGTTAGGAGGGAAACTTCCAGGGACTGCCCTTAAGAGAATGCTTATGCATCTTCAGACATATTAATGAGGCCAATATCCAGGGATAGCAGAGGAATAAGACAGTTTACTTCTCCCTTAGCCAATAGTCTGAACATAAGCAATCCACAACTGAAACAGCAGCTCCATCATGTCAAGGAGCTTCTTCTATCTTTTTTTAAGCCACTATATTTTGGGATCTCTTAACCAGGATTTAGGTTAGGCTGCTTTAACAAATATAGCACTATAATTCCCACTCTGCCACTGTATAGCTGTCCAACCTTGGACAAATTACTTAAACTCTATAAGCTTATATTTTTGTCTGTATCTGCTTGATAGGGTTGTTATTAGCAACATGAGATCATGTCTCTTTTTTTTTTCCTTTTTTCCCCCCTCTGGTTCTCATATCTCCAGCTTCTAGCACCATGCCTGCATATAGTAAGCATTCAATAAATGTTAGCTATTGTTGATCCCGCTGATATGCCACATCTAGACAAATAATGCCATACCTTAAAAACTAACTATTCAGTATTTCCAATAAATATCGGATATAATACAACTAATCAACATGGTATACATTAGAGTGATCATATTTTCTTACCTAAGTCTTAGAAAATATGGTCTGGCAAAAGATTTTTTTTCTGACTTGTGAATGTATTTTTATGAAAACTGATATGGTGAGCTGTTGGTTGTCAACTTAATGAACTGACAACTTTTTAAAAATGCTCTGCTTAAATTGGGCAGTCTGGAAAGGCAAAGGTACATAGCCCCAATAGTATCAGTTCTGTCCCCACTGGTTATATTACAAAGCTCCACTGCTCATGCATATGATGCAGAAAGCCTGATTTTTATAATATGTTTATAATCGTGAATTTGTATTGTAATAGTATGGAATCCCAAGAAAAAGAATTCTTCTGTGTTCACAATGGAAGATGGGCACTTCTTGTTTCTGCAAAAATAGCATGCATGAAGGTTTTTGGGAAAACACAGTTTTTCTATTGAAGAGCACTTAATAAACACACACACCTGACTGTTTTCATTTCGCCACAAATGGTGCCCATTTGCCAGTCATCAAAGTAATTCAGTCTGATCTGTTGAGGTGATGGATTCTACAAACGGTGTAAGCCTGTCATTAAAGGGAGCATAGATTGTAGTCCCTATGCAGAACATTGTAGTGCTTCCATTTCTCATGCATACAGCTTATGAAACGAAACATAGGGGAAATAAGACGATGAAAATGAAGTTGAACACGGAAACGTACTGCTTTTCTCTCCCAGTGAATGGAATGAGCTGGTCACCAGTCCACACTTTTTACCACTTATATATAAAGTTCCATTTCTTTCTACCTAATATAAAAGCCTTTGATAAAGGACACTAAGATTATGCACAAAATTCATTATGTAGTAATTTAAGTCTAACTTGAGGCCTTTGTGCCTCACTTCTAGAATATTATTCTTTCTTCTTTCACTCTACCTATTTATACAGCCATTTTTGCTTCTCTATAATTTTTTACTTACACACTTAAAATTCTCATCTAGAATGGAGATTATATCTGGAGTAAGATTCATTAATTTGGGTGAATTGAAAAAGGCAAGTCTGAATGAACGAAAAGTCTAAAGTATGGACAATTGTCAAAAAGATCATGATAACAGCAACAGCCGCCACTTGAGAATTTACTAGGTGAAAATCGCTGGGCTGAACACCTTACATGCATCATCTCATTTAGTCCTCAAGACAATCCTGGGGCAGGTATTATGATCACATTTTTACGAATTAGAAAACAAAACTTGAGAGATGTTCATTTGCCTGGGGCCACATAGCTAGTAAGTAGCAGAGTGACCTCCAAACCTGCAGTTGTCTGAGTCCAAAGCTCATGCTTTTTACAACCACACCAAACTGCAGGTTTTTCCTTCACTCAGTCAATAATAATAATAACAAATCATAAAAGCAATATCTTAGATGAGGTTAGCAAAACTCTAAAGTGCCCAGGAACCCTGCTTTAGTGAAAAAATGAGAAGTATTTGAAATTAGCTCACCACTTATTTTAGATAGGTAATAATTACCTGCCATTTATGAAGTAACTACTTCACACTAGGCACTTTCTATACATTAAACCCAACCCTCACAACAACCTCATAAAGTAGATAACTATCCCCACGTTATGGATGGAGGGAAATACTCAGAGAAGGTGAGGTCACATTGCTAGCAAGTGGCCTGGTCTTTGCACTGTGCCATTCTGCCAGACTATTTCATCACCTCTCTTGCAAGGCCTTTCTCTAAAATGCTTGAAAGGTCTGCTTTTTAAAGTAATAGTGCCATCCCCCTGCAATTTTATTTGTACTATTTATTAGCTCAGCAAATCTTTAGTTCAGAGACAATGCAAAAGTAAACTTTAACCCGGGCCATGACCTCATTTTCATAAATTCCAAATTTAGTGAGGTCCATGTTAATGGGTTTTACTGTTTATGGAAAAGAGTTTAATAGTCACTTAGCACTGTTCTATCTCCATTAACCAAATCTAAAAAGCCACACAGAGGTGAAGGAAGGAAGAACAGTGACCTCAAAACTAAAACAGATACGAAGTGCCTATAATTTGTACTCCAGCAAAAAGTCAGAATACCACATTACCGATACATAACAACAAATTCAACCCTACAAGTTTAAATGCTCTATTCATCAATTAAAGAAAATTAACCTAATCAGATGCTCATACTAAGGAATGTAGCCATAGCAAACTGGCAATCATAATTAAAAATCCATTTCAAATCTCTTTGGTGAGCAGTGAAATGGATCTGACACAGCCAGGCTGCCCGGTCCTTTCCACAGTGTTGTATAAATGTGCACATTATGTGACCATTCCTGGCTGTTTAACATGGTTGTCTTTGCTACTTAATGCTGCACTTGTTTCTAATGCAGATAGCTTCCACGTGTGCCTGAGTGGGAAAAATGTACAAGATGTGACAGTCAGTCAAGCACATGTGTGCAGCGCTGTTCCCACTGCTCCTATGGCCAGTCCCATAATACACAGGGTTTTCCCACGTAGGTCATCACAGTATTGCAAATGTTCTAAATAAATTCTACATGCTTTGAAGAAGGTCACCTGAAGCACTCAGGATCCTACAGCTCTGTCAAGTTGCATAATGTTTTTTTTTTTTTCCTTTTCTTTAGGCCAGCTCATAAAAGAACAGCCACATACTCTGCAAGAGAAACAGCCATGCAATCCAAGTGAAGGGTAGCCCAACTATTCTTCAGGCCTGCTGCACTGTGGGATGCATGGGGGAAGCAGATTTAAGGTCATGCGTAGTCTGGCTAGACTCTCAATAGGTCACCTGCTTCCTGGTGATAGAGTGCCACGGCTTACAGGGGGCTGGCTGAGGGGTAGGTTTCCAGTCTTGGACACTGAAAGTGAACTAATCTCCCATAGCTACTCTACATGAAGTATAAAAGTATAAACTTCCCTACTATATGAATGTAAATTAATCCAAATCTCCGGGACTCCCATAATTTCTTAATCCCTTATCTCATATTGCCTCATTGGCTTGTCAACCAGGCTCATCAAAGGATTCAGCTTTTCACTTTCACTTCCAACTCACTTGGCCAGAGCATCATAACATTACCATTTTTTTATAGTCCTTTTCAATTTCAAGGCACTGGAAAGTATTACTGAAAAAGAATATGGAGGCTCATTCTCTGGACTTTTCAAAGTTATAGCAAGAAGATATCCTTCCTGAGAGTGTAGGATAAACTCTGAGCTCTCTCAGAGTCCTTCTCAACTTATGCATCTCTGACTTATTAATCAATTAAATCTTATGAGATACCCAGCAATTCCACTTCTAGGAATCTATCCTACAGAAATAGTAGCACAAGTCCACAAAAATAAAACCACTACCATGTTCACTGCACAATAGCAAAAATGTTAAGTGATCTAAATAGCCAGCCATTGAAGAATGATTAATTATGGACCATCCAAAGCATAGAGCACTGTGCAGCCACTAAAACTATTAAGCTATGTCTCTATTTATTAACATGAAACTGTGTTCAGTGAAAAAAGAAAGATGATGAACATAATGTATAGTATGATATCATATTTTGAAAAAATGTAACTGTGTATGCACAGAAATATTTGTGTATAGAGAGAAATTTTATTAAAAGAAACATCTGTCTTAGAGAGATATAAATGTAAATATATAGTTATGTATATTTGTGTTATGTGCTATTATTCAGGTAAAAATATTTCTATTGCCTGGTACAGTGGTACACACCTATAGCCCCAGCTACTTGGGAAGGTAAGGCAGAAGAGTTGCTTGAGCAAAGGAGTTCAAAGCTGTAGTACACCATGATCACTCCTGTGAATAACCACTGTGCGCCAGCCTGGGCAACAATAGCAAGACCCTATCTTTCTTCTTTCTTTCTTTTTTTTTTTCTTAGTGATGGAGTCTTCCTCTGTGTTCTCCCAGACTGGAGGGCAGTGTCACAGTCACAGCTCACTGCAACCTTGAACTCTTGAGCTCAAACGACCCTCCCACCTCAGCCTCCCCAGTAGCTAGGACTACAGGCACACACCACTATGCCTGTCTAATTTTTTTTAACTTTTTTAAGAGACAGGTAACTCTCTATGTTGCCCAAGTTGGTCTCAAACTCTTGGCCTCAAGTGATCCTCAGGGCTTCCCAAAATGCTGAGATTACAGACATGCACCACCACGCCTGGTTGACCTCGTTTCTTAAAAAAAAAAAAAAAAAGGAAAGAAAATTCTATCATATGCATATATTTGCATATGCATAGACATATCAGAAAGGATATATATTAATAGTGGTTACTTCTGGAAAGTGAGATTGGAAAGAGAAAACTTGTACATATATTTGTTGCAGTTTCTAAGGGATTCCCCCAAATTGACACCCCTTTCCTCTCCTGTGTTCTGAATGGGTTAAAAAATAAAATAAAACAGATGGAGAACCAGAACATAACCTTTATTACTGATTGAAGCCAAGGTGGAGGAGGCAGCTTAGTGTGAAAGCCAAAACACATCTGGCTGTCTAAGCCACAGAATGATGTCATCTGTGCAAGCCAGGACAGCCACAGCTGGGTGGGCCCAGCCTCAGGGAGAGTGTGTGCTCTTAGTGGGCAGGCCTTTCTCCAGAGAGAAGGAGCACAGCAGTCAGCTGAGCTGACCACTTAGTCACCCAAAATGTACCAATTAGGTAAGTCACTCCCCCTCTAGGGCAGAGTGAGAAAAGCGGTCTGTCAAGTAGGGGTGACTAGTCGTTGAAAAAGTAGTGTCAGCACATCTGGGGTGGTGGAATTCAGATTGCTAAAGGCGGAAGAGTGAATGGTGAAAAGGCTGAGGCCAGAAAGCAGACATGTCAAGAAGAACTGAAAGAAAGGAGGCTGGGAGTAGAGAATTTAAGAAAGGATTCTTTTCAAGGAAGAGGCCAATAAAATGTCAAAGGTGGAAAATGGAAGAGACAAAATAATCAACACTAAAACACAGCGACGGCATCACAAGCACAAGTGAATGTGGACGCCTCTGAGGCACAAACTAAAGGGAAGGAAGAGAAGTTGAGTTCATTGCAAATCAATTCTGCAAAAATGTGGATGGATCCTAAGACCAAATCCAGAAAACAAAAAATAAGCTTGCAAACTGCCAAAGAGGTGGCTGTGCCAAAGAGGTGGTTGTGCAGAAGCAACTTGCAAATGTTTTATCAAACTGTAAAACTTTTCGGAAGTTATGTGATTTATTATTTATTAGACAATGCTTAGATTAGTAAGCATTAATTTATTGATACATAAGTTTGCTCTCCATATCATCCAACATCATTCATCATAATATTAGTTGATTCATATTTTCCTTTGTCCCTAAGAACCCTAAGGAATACAGTTTTTCATAAGTAACAGTGGTTTAAGCTTGCTTGGCCCTGTGCAATTTTTCATTGCAATTCTGGCTACCATCCTACCATATGCCCATATGCCCCAAATCACAATGCAGTGTAGAGTAAAACGCAACAGACCAAAGAAACTGGTGGCAAGATTCACAGTCTAAAAGTCTAGCTCCACACTTTTAACTAATAGAGATTAAAATTTCTGCGCTGGAAATGTTTCTACATTTCCACGGATCTGTTTTCATGCCATGGTTTCAAAGGCCACAGAAGTCCTGTAAGACAAGGCAGCTTCTGGTAAACAGATTCCTTTGAGTTAAAAGAAGAGGGGAAAGCTTCATATCTTTCAACAGTCCCCAAAGTTATATCCTTTATCAGCTTTTAAAGTTGTGTTCCAAGTCTCCATTCCTCGCTGTGGTTCAGCTTTACGACCAGCTGCCCCCTCTGCAACTAGCGGTTTTTGACGTCATCCGGGCTTTGCAAAACGTGTGCTACAGCCCCTACTCGGCTTCTCAGCTGCAGTGAAAGTGATACTGCATTTGGTTAAGTGTGGAGGCTGGCACCGGAGAGGATCCATAGTGGTGATTATCATGCAAATCAGCCTCCCGCAAGTCAGGCTCCTCCGTGGAGGCCTTCCAGCTTCGCTTCCCCCCAGGGCCGCTCCATTGTCCCCGGAATAAAGCTAACCATCTTCCCTGCGACACTGGACGCCACCGAGATCGCTTCTCCTGACGGAGATTAGTGGGCAGCGATGAATCTTTCACTTGGGGTAGAAATATGATTTTATTTAAGAAAATAACCATCCATAATTGGGCTTCTGTCACTTTAAATTTTAATGGTGAGAGTAATACGGAGGCTTCTGGAACTTTAAATTACGGCTTTCAGAAGCTTCACACTGAATCTTTCAATTATTCTCTGTAAGTACTTTCTCAAAGCATGTGCCACCATGACATTGATATCACAATTCAAATCTAAATTCAACGCCGACTGCAAGGCTCTGAGCCGTGTGCTGGCGCGCACGCTGCCTCGTTTCATCTTTGAACATCTGACAAGGCGAATCGGGAGGCGCTCTCCCAGAGCCCGGCCAGCTGTTTGCCAAATATTCAAATACCCTGGCATGCGGAAGAGCCTTTCAGATTTCCCCACATCAGAATTAGCAACGACCCCCTATTTTTCCCATTAGTGCCTGGCTCACCTACATCCTTGCCCGCAGGCCCGCCCGCCTCGCTCGCTCAGCCTCGCTCGCGCTCACCTCTCGGCCTCCCGACTCCAGCCTCCGGAGCCCGCGCGCCGCAGCCAGAACCGCGGGGGACGGTTTTCAAGTCTCTGTTCCCTTGAAGTGGATCTGAAAGAGCGGCAGAGCTGCTATTTGCAGGAGTAGGAAGACAGAGAGCAAAGAGAGCACGCGAGTTTTACTTGAAATGCATTCATTAGGCTGGAGCAAAAAATGGAATTAGACGGTAGCCGGGGCCAGGGGGGAGAGGCTTTCCTTTTACTTTTATTTGGGTATCGTAACTTCCTTGCTGTAGCTCCATTTTCTTTTATCATTTTAATATTTTTGTCTTCAGATTAAAATAAGTGGAAATGAATAGATTTAATTATTTATATATGCGTCTGGCTTTAGACTGCCTCCATTACTTTCAGACGTGTCCCCTACCTCAGTAAATACAGCGCCACATTTACAACTGTAAATAACTAATCCAGCTGCACCGACTAATCTACGATGAAAGACAACCCTTCTTTCACATTTTGAAGCTCCTGAAACAATTTTCCTCAGCTGGGTGACTCAGAACAGAGGCTGCGGACAGCACCTGGGGAGTTTAGAAGGAGAAAGGGACTAAGGTGCCAACTGTCAAGACAACAGCCTCTGCCCCAGCAAACGGCTGGTCACATTTCCTGAAGCTGGACTTCAAAACCCAGGTCCAGCTGGGCGAGGGGTTTCTTGATTCCTTCCGGAAAAGCTGGGTCTTTACTTGTTCATTTCCTATGATGTGTGTATACTTGGACAGAAGGGGCACAGCAGGAATGCTTTCAGGGCACATTTAAGGGGAAGCTGCTCTCACAGGAGTAGCTAACGCCAGATGTCAAACGAACCTGTGCTGCTGAGAATTCTCTGAGCAGGATTTCAGGGGCACCAAATCACGTCTGAGCGAACTCTGCTGTCCTGATTTGGAGGCCTTTCCTTAGCTGCAGGCAAAGGCAGGTGGAAATTCATTCAGCCTAAAACTAATAATAATAAAAGAAGCTGCTAATATGAATGTAAAAATTACCTGAGAACCAGAGAGGCTGATGGCATTCCAGTGCTGCCAGTAAAGTATATTCATACCTTCAACCCAGACCAACATAAGGCAAGTAACTTGCTTCTGGGAACCACGGGTGACAGAGGCAGGAGGACCACGTGTGGAGTGACCATAAAGAAGACATCAGTCGACATTCTTACCCCTAGCATTATTTTCTGAAAACAGGCTCAAACATTGCTTTGCAGGGAGATCAGGATTATGGCACCCACATAGGTGCTCTTGTAAGACACTGACCATGCACAGAGAAAATTTTTTAAGCCCACATTGATTTCTGAGCCCAAAGTAGTATAATTACAAATCCTGTCTGACTTGAATTTTTAAGGCTTATGGAGTGTTTCAAACACAGAACAGTTTACATAAATCATGCACCCAAAGCTTTACTGTGCTCCTATCATATGCCAGGAACTATACTTTGCTATATTTGATGAGCCAGCTTTGGTTAAAGAATAATTTTCATACTACTGGATTTCACTGCTGAATTTAACACTGTGGTTCGCCCCTTCATCTTAAATTTCTTTCACTTCTGTAAAAGTTCTCTCCCTCTTAGAAAGGTCTACCTCAAAGGCCACTTTGTCTCTTTTTACTAATTCCTCTTCCTCAGCCCTCCTTTCACTCCAGACCAAGAAGAGATAAGGGGCAGTGTGTCACAATCAGTTGGGGGACACTCTGGCAAACCACATGGTTACCCTGCACCTCCATTTTAGAATCATTATATATATGAACCACTCACTATTTCTAGCTGGAATAAGTTATGTCTCTTAAGAGTTCGGGGATTAAAAAAAGGCTAAAGATCTCTGTACTTAAATACTTCCTCTAGGTGATACCATTCACTCTCATGACTTCAACAACCTACTTGGTATATACCAATACCATGACTTCAAGAATAATATTTTAAGCTTAGACTCACGTACCCAAATGTCTAATACATGTCAGTTTTCAAATGACCAACTATCATCAACTCCACAAGTGCAACATCAGATCTATTACAGTTTTTCTCTAACCTTACCTAATAGTGTCAGTATTCAGTCCGTGGCCCAAGCTAGTTACCCCAGTCATATTCATACTCCTTCCTCACCCCACATATACCAGATCTGTCACCAGGTCCTTTGTCTTCTTCCTCAGGAACCATCTCAGGTGCATCTATCTACCATATACCATATCCCACCCAGACTGCCACAGTAGTCTCCTCACTCCTCCCTCCTGGCAGCCTCTCCACTTCAAACTATTCCACACATGCTCCCGATTCCTACTCATTAAAGCAAGAAATCCTAGAATGCACCACTCATAATATACAAGATGACTTCTGATGGCACACAGACCAACTTCTTAAATATTTATATATTTTAATAGGTTTAGAAAGATGGAATTAACACATCAAACTGGAATGTCAAGTTAGTATTTGCTTTTAAAATAAATTTCAGTAAAGAAATCAAACAACTTAAAGAAAAATTATTCAGGTAGTGTGAAATGTTTTTAAAAAGACAAAAGTGGTACATGAATCGAAGTTTGGGAAGCTTGGTACTAGAAACCAGGTGTGAGCTCCTTAACAAGATGTCAGAAATGCTACACATTCTCTTTATCTTCAGCCACTCCCTCTTCCCATATCCCCTGCACTCAACAAATCAGCTTTGTTGCATAACAAAACACCCCAAACCTACTGGATAAAATAAGGTTTTATTTTGTGCATAATGCTGTGAATGGGCTGGGTCATTCTGAGCTGACAACTGATTTCCCCTGAACTCCCTCATGTGTTTTTAGTCAAATAGTGGACCAGCTGGTGACTAAATGATCTAGGATGATCTACTCATATGTCCAGTGGTCTGAAGACTGTTAGCCAGGGCCTCAGTTCTCTGAGTAGCCACTCATCCTCCAGCAGGATAACCTGGGCTCATTCACAGTATGGTCACGGGGTTTAAGGCACAGAAGTCCCAATCCATACGCATTTTTCTAGTCTCTGCTTGTTTCTCATTTGCTGATGTCCACTGGCCAAAGCAAGTTGCATGATCAGCCTAAGGGCAGTGATGGAGAAAGAGACTCCACCTCTTAATGAAAAGGTTTGCAATGTCATGTTGCCAGGAGTTAGATGCAGAAAAGGGAAGGGTCTGTGACCATTTTTACAATCAACCACTCTTACCTTCCCCTAAACATGCCAGGCATATTCGCACACGTGCTCATGGTGTTTCCATCACTTGAACTCTCAACCTCCTCCTGTCCTTCTGGAAAATTCTTATTTCTCGTCCTTCAAGGTTCTAATCAAATATAACATTCCCTGACTTCCTCTTCCCTCAAGGCAGAATTAATTATTCCCTTATATGTTCCCATGATCCTTTGCATATGCCTTTGTTATATCACTCAGTGAATATTGTAGTTATTTACAATGTCTTAGAAAATCTCTCTCCCTAAATAGACTGTCTTTGTACCACCAGCATCTAGCACAGTGCTTGGCAAAGAATAGGCAGCCAATAAATGTTCACTAAATTGAATTTAATAAATTTAAAGCAAAGATGAAAATCTCCCTGAAATAAGCCTATATTAAGAAGACTTAAGATGCAACTATACAAAACTAGCCTTATGAGTTAGCAGAACTAATTAGATCCACCTCATCTAACTTGAAGGACACCAGGCAGGACAGTGCTCCTAGCCAAAAGCATTTTTTCTGTGGGACTGGCACAAAGCCTGAACTTCCAGCATAGATTATTCAAGGTCTAAAATTGTTTTGTTGTAGTACAAAGAGTATAGGCTCTGGAGTCAAAAACACTAGGACTCAAAACCTAGCTGCCTGTGTGATCCTGACAATTTATTTAATACATTTCTCTGCACCACTCTTTTTTTTCATCCATACAGTTAACTGTGTTGCAATAATATACGTGAAGCACCTAGCACAGTGCCAGCCACCCACCCAACACAATCCTATCAAATCCCAGAGTCTCCTGTTTAAAAAACCCCTCTCGTTGGGAGGGGGTAACTTCAACCCTTTTTTATTTCCATCGGAGGAGGGTAAAAGGTAAAGGGTACTAGAGAAATAACTTCACAATTTTACTAAAAGCCAGGCTTGTGGCTAGTAATTAAACAATTGTAGCAGTTTTCAGGGACCCAACCAAGGAATAAAAATTCCCCTAGGCCTCAGGGTGTACAATAACTATTTCCGGTGATACAGGACTTAGGAATCGCTGCATAATTTTGCTGGGCATCAATATGGAATCAACATCTATATGTATACTTAGGCAAAGCTACTGAGTAGTTTTGTAGGAGTAGTTAGTTAGGAGGTAATTGAAAATGTTATTCTAATCTTTTTAATGTATATTCCCTCATCCTTGTCCCTCCTACATTTAGAAGGGGTAATTGTAGTAAACAAGTATTTTTCTCCCTACCTAAGGATACTATTTTTTAAGTCAGAAAAATTAAAATGACACTATAAACACACAATTCTAATCTTCAAATTACATCACTTATGAAACAAATGTTACCATTGAAATCAAAATAAAGTGAGTTTTAGACATACTGACATCCTATTTCAAAGAAAATTCAAGTTTTAATAAAATATGTAAATTTCCAAAATCCAGGGAGAAACTCGCCTCCTATAAGTCTCTACAGTTGTCCCTCCTGAGGCTGTTCTCACGTCTCACAGGCAACCCTGAAACACTTCCGCACTTACTGGGCACTAAATCACTCACCATTTGTTGATACCCAAGCTCTATAAATGAATCTCCACTGTTTCCTGTGATCTTTCACCCTCACTACACTGTAAACTTCCTAGTACTCAAGATTCTGCTTTCTGTATTTTCCTAATCCACCTCTCCCTACCCCCAGGACCCAGATTTGTAGGCAAAGAATGTTCATCCGTGGCTGACAAGGAAATGATTAAATAGCACTTGCTGATGGTAAATTCCTTGGTCAGTTCAAGTTCAGACCAAGACCTCTAGAGACCCTAAAGACTGAAAAGATTATGGTGCCGCCATACGTAAATCAAAATAAAAACAATACTAAGCCATAAAGGATAAAATTTATATGTATGTTCAAATTAAAAATAGCTACTGTTAGCAAAATTCTAGGTAAGCTCATCAAAGGCTGAACTGTTCTTCATTCTTTCCCCTTCCCATTGCGAGAATGTATATTCTTATACAGTGTATGTAAGAGAGAGACAGAGAAGGGGGATGAATGTGTCTTCAACTTCCAGCACTTGATCTGCTATAGAGTATTCCAGTTATGAGTCCGCATCTTAAAACCATATCAAAATACTAGTTATGGGTATTATGCTAAGGGGGAATCAAATAATTGTCTAAATCGTATGTATATTTGCTATTCTCTGTAAGTATCCAAATTCTATTTCAGGTATGTGGTAAGACAGCTTTACATAATATGAATAGAAGCAATGTAATATATTGTTTCATCTGCTGTTACAACTGTATTGTGGTTGTATATAGAAAGGGAGGTAAACAACTGTCAAGCAAATAACTCATAAATATGTGAGAAGCACAAGTTCTTTGCATTTTATTTCATTAGACACCAATATTTGATAAAAGCAACAAGCACCAAATTATATTTGGATAAACCTTTCATGAATAATGATCACAGCAGTCACAAAGTTTAGAATGTACATGCTAATTACAGAGCCAAATCAAAACCACCATTGTTGCAATTAAAATGAAAATATTTTCACTTATGTGATTTTCATATTCCTAGATATATTGATTAATATTTCTGTTAAGCTTGAATATTTTATATTTAGATATAACTGTTTCAGCTGGTCTCTTTCCACTTTTATATTTTTAAAATTTCCACTTTTATATTTTAAAATCTGAGTGTGTTCCCATAAGAATTGAATACTTTGTTTTGATGTACCCAGGTAGACCTCTGTCTTATAATATAAAATGTCTGGGAAAATGGCATTAGAGATATCAAAAAATTCTGTGATTGTATAGGTACTTTATTTCTAATTATATAAATACTTTAAAATAGTAAAAAATTTTAAACCCTCTACTGACAGTGAAGTGCAGCAAGAATGCAAATTTAGTAATGAAACAATAACTTAGTAACTTTTTTGTGATCAGATCTAATCAGTCCTAAGATGTGTCCAATTTAAAAAAAAGAAAAAGATTTCCCTTGGTGGCTTTGGTCTAGGGGTAGAGCATGTATTATGTCCATTAAATAGGAAGCCAAGGATTACTTGAACAAATACTGTTATGGCTTTGCAGAATGACTGATGGTCTTTGCAAAGGCCCAGACTGGTTTCATCTTTCTTGAGATTTTATCACTGATTTGTTCTTAGTCATGTGTAGTCACTAAGGCCAGCAGAGGTAACAAGTGTTTGATATATGATACCTGAGCCACTTTTGTCAGAGCTGCATTTATTTTAAGCTATGCTCATTCTTGGTACTCTCATATGTATATGTTCTTCAGCTTTACTTTTTTGTTGTTTCCAGTGATCGGTCAAACTGATGTGGCAATTATAATAATACTATCCTCTAAAGCTCTACAAAAATAATATGCATCTGCTTACTTGCAAGGAATGACTTTCCATTGTAGATTAAATAAATGACTGCAGAAGCAAGCTTCCTAATATAAGGACTTACTCTTTGTTCGTTGTCATATTTGCACAGCTTACAATACATCTCTTACCTTTTAGCATATATTATCAATTTCAATTCAATTCATCCTTTACAATCTGCAGCAAGCCACAGAAGTTCTCTTCTAGTTGAAAGGAAATTTCAAGGGAGGAGCGATGGGGAAAAATACATTTAATTTATCCTATTGAAAAGGGACCATTCTAAATGGTTTCTGAGCACTTTTGCATCTTCTTACACACTGCAAATCAGCTCAGATATCTTAATCAGTGGCTATAAACATATCCTTATCAGTAACATATTCATGAAAGATGGTATGTGTATGAGCTGCAAAACGTTTGGCAGAGACCCAGGAATAAGAAAGAAAGAATACAGTAAAGAATTGATGGAATAGCTTTGTGTTTCAACCCTATTCATTTTGAGAATTTTCTATCATCTCTGTTTGTTCCATTTGGAAGGATAATAGACAAACCAACAGAATGTCAGATTTCTATGACTTGATTTCTATATATAGTTACACATATTGTACAATGATCCAGGATGGGAGCGTATCTATATACAGTGATGACGTTCTTATTAAAAGGATTCGTTCTGTAAAATTTGGATTCAGTCAAAAGGCTGCACTTAAGGATCTAGAAGGCCACATGTGTCCTCAATTCTGCAGGCTCCCCACCCCTGATCTAGGCAGTGTCTAAACATTGTTTTATGAAATCAAGAGCAGTTCTTGACAATTAATTTCTGCAGTCAATGGTCTTCTCAAACTGGGCAACTCCCCTTGGAATTTAGGAGCCACAACAGCAGACTGTGTGAGTGAGGGAGAGAGACAATTCATTAGCCGATTCCACAGCAACTCAAAGTGGCGGGGGATGTCAGCCCCTGCTCTGGTGCTTCAATACTAATGAGAGTCATTGCATATTCATAACCCCAAATACAGTCAGCTTCTTGTAAAAACTTTTGTCACCCAGGCTTCATGGCAAGAGCAAAGCACTGCACTCTTCATGTCGTGGCACTTCCGCCAAGTGAGAGCGAGAGCAAGATTGATTGTTTTGCAACGTAGCCTGACGGGACTAAAAGATGCTGCCCCAAGGGTCCTAAAACTGCTTAGTTTGATTGCAAAGCTCCAAATAATCAAAGAATCAAAAAGGAGGCACTAGTGGTGAATATGTATGTTGATAAATATATATACACACATATACACCATTTCATTAAAAATATATCAAAAAATACTCCAAATAAGGAATTTGGCTTGAGTGTTCTGAGTAATTATCTGTTAGAAACGTAAAAATCTCCCATCAACTCTGATCATGCTGAAAGAAGAATGGTGTGCCCCAGTAAACTTGTCCTCACACTGCAGACACACCATGGCATACCTTAATAGAAACAGATTTCTGCAACTGTCTGAAGTTTCCCGTCATTACCAATACCAAAGCTTAGTGAACTGAACCTGTCAGCTCTGCCAAATGTAGAGTTACCTTGGAATCCAATTCCTCAGGCACCTTTTGTGTGTTGTCACTGCCTCCCTTGCTTTATCATCATCATCATCATCATCATTATGATGAGTGTCCAGAAGTGAGCCATTCAGAATGTTACCAGGAAATCCTAAGGGGCCGGCACTACACCATTTGACCCCCGAAATACCTGTCTGTTTGGGGTAGCTACCAGCATCCCCTGAAGTCAGAGAAGGGAAATGTGTGTTTCAGCACCCACTTTGAAAAAGCCTTGAGCATTTTTTCACTCGTAATGATGTCTTCAGCTGGAATGCCAGCACAGTTACACATTTTTCTGACAGGCATACAGGCTATAAACTACCCATAAAAATTAAATAAAACAGGACAGTGAAAGAAAACTTTCTAAATTTGATCACACTTGAGTCGTTAAAAGTTATTTCCAGATGCATAATGTGTATAAATATCTGCATAGCTAAAGACAAATCAAGACTACTGAGACGGTGGGGATGGATGATGAGGTGTTGTGGGGGAAGGGTCTCACCAAACTGTTTTATATCTTAGTCACAGACACACAGCTTTGAAATAGAAGGATTTGTGTTTATGATTGATTGAGGTAACTGATTATCCACAGATATTTTAAGTGTTGAGACATTAAATTGTCAGCTCTATCAGTTTGATTGCAGTAAAACATGAAAACATTGACTTTTGTCTAGTTAGAGAAATTTATTTTTCCCAGAATGACAATCCTTTAAGTAGACATCAGGCAGCTTGCCAGATTTCTATGTCATACACTGAAGTTTGCAAATGCAACCCAAATTTTCAAGTGTTTTTCAAGGTGCAATGAATGGTGCATAGGTCTTTTGCAAATCGTCTTGTAACAAACAGGATCCTGCAGTATGCTTCATTCTGTAAACCTGAGAAAAGTATTAATATTTACTCCTTTGAGGAAGAAAAAAACACTGTAGCTTTGTAGTCATGGAGTATCTGTTAGCAGTGCTCTTAACTTATTTAAAGTTCTCTCAAAAAGAAAATAACCCTCTTTGGACCACCATGGTGTGAACAAGTTTGATTAATATGTTTTATAAGTCTGAAATAAATTCTCATCACAACTGTCAGTAAGCTGACAGCTTTCAAAAGTCTTTGTTCCCAGAATGAGTAATTTGTCTTATCTTCTTTAAAATACCATATTCCAGTCTAAAAGGAAGATGTTAAAATCAAGTAAATTCTACTAAAATTTGATTGCTGTTAAATCAGCCTTGTGTTCTGGATCCCTGCGTGTCCTATATGCATGCATACTACTTGACAAAATAAAAATACCATGTCTTATTTATTATTATTGCTTGTCAGAACACCTGTGCTTTTCATTGGGCAGAACTGTGGTTCAGTCTTTAAAACCTAGTCCATTATAAGAATCAAAAATGCCAGATGTTATATATAGTCAATCCCTTTAATAAAATCTGTGACTAGGAAATCCTCACTAGGCCTGATGATTTCAAAGAAAACACCAGTCAAAGGACAGATGTGGTCATTAATTCTACTGAAACACCAACATCTCTATATTTGCCACGTATTTCCCAAGCATTTATCATGATCATTAAAATACAAGGTGCTCCAAAGAGCAGCAGACAACATTGAGCCCTCCATGTCTGAGTTCTGCTGATAGCAGTAGGTAAAACCTGATGTTATGGAAGGAGCCTGCAGAGGGTAGCTAAGCAGCTGAGCAAGGCTACACCAACTAAGACAACACTTCTTCCTGACTCTTTTAGCCAATTACCTGTGTCCTGGAGCACTGGATTTGGTTACCATATCTTAGAGAGTAATACCTATTGTAAGTGGTCATTAAATTATCCATTCCACTATTCTTTTATTCCAACTACTGCTGTTGCTATTCCATGGCAGAACTTTACAAAGCACTCTGCCTACAATTAGAGCTGCTTTTGTCCTTAATTTGGTACTACCTGCTTTCATACCATGCCAGAAAGGTTAAAATTACAGATCATTTCTCACATTTTTTTATAATTTATATTTTTCCCAATCTCTAAGATAGGCTAATATTAATAACAATAGTGCTTTTTATTCCTATATCACCTTTGTTCATAAGAAGTAATTTTTCATTTTAATAGTTTCCAAATTTCCAAGAAACCACAGGTTTTATACATGCTATCATTGTATAAAGCATTGCAACTCTTCTTGTTCATTTTGATCTATGCATTGTTAAACTTTTAATAAAGTTTATATTCATGCCATGACCACCCCTTATAATTTCTGATACATTGTGTTAGTTTTGAAAACAACATTCTTTCATATCTTATATACTAATTTCCCCACTTTTGTTATGTCTCATCTCTTACAAGGTTTTAGTATTTACTATGCAAATTAGGTCAAAAGAAGATGACTTATGATTGTTCCTCTCTGTTGGGTTTTTCCTCTAAGGAAACAAGAATTCTCTTGAAGCCAACCTAAAACAATCTATATGCTATTCACATACTTATAATAATTTCATAATTTCAGTAGTTCCAAACTGTTTTCTGGACTTTTAAATTCTGTTCTTCTTGAAGTACTATATTGACTCGAGATTATGTTGTTAACCCTAAGAAACAGAGGGAAATGATACCTGGCTCAGGTAGGGTTCCTCTCTTTTTGACATCAAGGATGCTATTATATTTAAGTACAGTCATGTATTGCTTAATGACAGGGATACATTCTGAGAAATGCATTGTCAGGCAGTTTTGTTATGTGAACAACACAGAGTGTACACACAGAAACCTACATGGTACAGCCTACTGCATACCTAGGCTATATGGTATAGCCTATTAATCCCAGGCTACAAACCTGCACAGCATGTTACTGCACTGAATACTGAAAGCAACTGTTACACAAAGGTCAGTATTTGTGTATCCAAACATATAGACATAGAAAAGGTACAGTAAAAATACAGTATTATAATCTTGTGGGACCACCATCATATATGTGATCTGTCATTGACCAAAATGTCAATATGCAATGTATGACTGTACATGGGTGGTACTGACTCAGTACAACTGTTAAACTATGAAGTACTATGCTTTTAACATTGCTCTTTTGACTGCTCTCTTGTCTATTCTGAATTTTTTTTTTCATCTGTCCTCTGTTGAGGGTTAGGATTGAAACATGAAAACCCCAGGAGTGGGACAGGACTTTGCCAAAGAACAACCTGTGGACATGTCAGTTCACTAAGCAAAAGCTGCTCAACCTTGAGGGGGACATTCCACTGATCAGGGATGTCTGCAAATGGACCCCACCTTGAAGACTGAAGGCCACAGCCTGCATGTCTACAAACAACCAGAGTTTGTAATCCAAAGGCGGAGACAATGATCAAAGGATGTCAGCCCAGCAGATAAGAGCAGTCTGCTATTCTAAGCCTGAGGCAATGTTCCTCTCTCTCTCCTGAGTTCATGCCTCAGTAAATGAGGAACTAGACAAAGTAGAAAGAAGTACGTCGTCTCTTTGTTCCCATTTGGATTATATGCTTTACTGCTGACTCATGATTTTATCTTTAACTTGTGTATACTTAGCTAGTTTATTGTCACTTTGGGAGACCTTGAAACTTAAAAACTCATGATATGTACATGTGAATCGGTGACTGATGATAATTTTTTGCTGAAAGAATAAATATTGATGCGGAACTCCACTCGTGGCCTCCTGGCTCACAGGAATGCTGGAGGACCCCTAATTTCCCCATCACTTTAATCTATACTTTGTCTCTGTCTCCTTTATTTCCAATCTCTTGCGACGTTCCTGCCTGGGACCCCATTTATTGGGAAAGTCACTAACTCCCGACAGTCCTCTAACTTTTAAAGGTCACTACGACCTTGTCATTCTAGTGATAGCAGCCATCCTTACTATGATTATAAACTTAAATAATTATGCTGATTAGAATTTGCACACTTCACTCCTTCCTATACTGCATTTCAGTTGCATATATTTACTTTTACCTAAAGTAAAAGTAAAATTTATTGCTGCTACTTAAATTTTTTCCTAACTACCTACAAGCATCCTCCCTCACAATTCCCTGAGCCCTTGGGCCAAATACAGACTTTGCCTTAGTGCCTAATTTTTTTCCATATGCTCTTTTGTAAGTGTTTTTTAATATTTACCAACAATATTTGTACATTAGCAATATTTAAAAGGATAAGAAGTCTCTTCTTATGGTAATGAAATATTAGATGTCTCCTTTCTTACATAAAATCATTATTACATGTTTTAGGCTATTTGCTTTCTCCCTTTTTATTGCTGGAAGGAATGATCAGTTTAGTGCAGTGATTTTCAAACTATGTTCAGGGGTGCCTCAAGGTCCTTCTTGGAAGAAAATGGGTGAAGGGGTACCAAATAGAAGGAGCTCCAGGCCCAATTCATCCAGCACATCATCAATTTTTGTTTTCAACTTTTTATTCTGAAATAATTTTAAACTTACAGAAAAGTTTCAAGTGTAGTATAAAGAACTCTTGCATGTGTTTAACCAAGATTGTTAACATTTTGCCACAATTGCTTTACCATTCTTTCCTACCCTTCCCCCTCCTCTCTTCTCTCTTCTTTCTTTCTATATATAACTTTTGTCTCTGAATTGTTTGAGAGTAAGTTGCAGATCCATGTTGCATTACTTCTAAATACTTCAGTGTGCATGTCCCAAGAACAAAGAAATTCACTTATATTATCAAAGTATAATAATCAAAACCAGGAAATTTAACATTGACATAATGCTATTATCTAATCTAAAATATATAGAACTTATTGAACTCTTGCCAATTGTCCCAAGAATGTCCTTTATAGCAATTTCTGTTTGGTCCAGAATCAGCCTTTCCTTGTCTTTGACAATACTGACCTTTGTATATAGTATGTGCAATTTCCTTTGTAAAAGTCCCTCAGTTTGGTTTTGTCTAATAATTTCCTCATAATTAGATTTAGATTATGTATTTTTGACAGTAATACCATATAAATTATGTTGTGTTCTTCTCAGTGTATCACATCAGGAAGCACGTGATATTGATTAGTCCAATTATTGGCAATATTACTTTGATTACTTAAGTAAAGTTGTGTCTACTAGGTTACTCCACTGTGAAGCTCCTTGTAATCCAAAACTGTTTTATCCTTTGTCATTAAAAAGTAATTTATGGAGAGATACTTTTTAAGACTTTGTAAATATCCCAGGTCCTCATCAAATTTCCACTCATTGGTTTTAGCATCCACTGATGATTTTTGTCTCATAGTTATGATGCTTGCAAAATGGTGATTTTCTAAAACTATCATTCCTCCTACATTTATTAGTTGGTATCCTACTCCCTGATTTAAATGTGGACTCTTCAATTTTTTTTAATGGATTAAAATCTATTACTCTCATTATTTTTAAACTAAAATTATCCCAGATTTGGCCAGTGGGAGCCCCTTTGATCTGACTTCCAAGGTTTCCTGATACGTCAATCATAATTGGAGCTGTAATGTCACTTTTGTTTTATATTTTGGGATTTATTTCCAAGCAATGCTTTAAAAAGTTTGAAACCCATTATTCTGCTATAACATTTTTTCCCAATATGCCTCAATTCACAAGTCAGGTTTATACAAATAGCACCTACAAAATAGAGAAGACAATAAATGATAGCAACCCCTGTGTTTCTGTGGCCACACTGGCCACCATGCTATCCCTCCAAACGACCAGGTATGCTCCTGTATTAGGGGCTTGCATCCACCATCCTCCCCCACTTGCCTGGAACCTTCCTCTCAATGTACCTACAGGGCTCACCCGCCTATCTCCTTTAAGTCATAGCTCAAACATCCTCTTCTCAGGGAGGCCTTCTCTGACTCTTATAGTAGAACAATGTTTTTCAAACTTTTTAAGCCATTGTTTGAAAACTCCTTTGATGATAATCTCTTCATTCCCAAAGTTTCATTCCAAAGAAAGATATTACATGACAATGGGTTTAACCCATGAATGGTTAAGTCAGAAACATGACATTAACCCCTACTGGATTATTTTATGGTAGTGGATTGGCAAACTCCCTACAGTTTATAAGGGAAAACACATGGTCCTTCTGGGTCATGGGAACAAAGTCGATGCTACCCACCCTATTGCTTCTAACTTTTTTATTCAATCCTATTACCAACAGCACATCCCCTTTCGTATCACTTTGTTATAGAATTAATCTAATGTGTCAAGCTGTTTGTATCAATAAATAAGGTACCAAATAAAAGTATCAATAAGCAAGGATTCAGTAGAACTATTTGTCTTTTCCTATGGAACACTTGCTAAAAGAAAATCTTTTTAAATAGTAACACTCACCATTTGCTTTTCCCAAGTCTTTTTTAAAAACAAACAAAAAACCCTCAAGAAATAATCACAGATAATAATTGACATCAAAGAGACAGCCACAGGCTTTACAAGTAGTCAAGTGATTTCAGTCAAACATTCAGCACAGAAACTCACTTTCCCTGAGCACATCCCCTCAATATACAATTCAATGTGACTGCATGTCATCCATTAGGGTTAAAGTTGTCCTCACTAAAATATATAGCAAGTTCCATGACTTTCTGGGCTTTCTCAAAGCAAAGTCAGTAAGTTATTGCCATGTATCATCAGTTTCTTAGAAGGGTCTTAAGTTTTCAAGCTACTTAAGTAGTCTTTTTCCAAAACCACTAACATACTTCACACCTGAAAAAGTATATTATTTCCAACGGCTATATTAAGGGCACATAAGGTGGCTGACTTTTCCCATAAATGTCTGTTCTTCATTAGTTAACAGAAATCTTTCAGGTTTTTGAGATGCTTCCGCACTGCAGAGCCAATACATTTGTCAACATGGTAAATAAGTAAATGTTCACAAGCCACAAAATGATGAGGCACCTCATTATATAAAATAATGGAACAAAGTCTATCAACATAGGCTGGGCGCCATGGCTCATGCCTGTAATCCCAGCACTCTGGGAGGCCAAGGCGGGTGGATCGCTCAAGGTCAGGAATTCGAAACCAGCCTGAGCAAGAGCAAGACCCCGTCTCTACTATAAATAGAAAGAAATTAGTTGGCCAACTAAAAATATATAGAGAGAGAAAAATATTAGCTGGGCATGGTGGCACATGCCTATAGTCCCAGCTGCTTGGGAGGCTGAGGCAGGAGAATTGCTTGAGCCTAGGAGTCTGAGGTTGCTGTGAGCAAGGCTGATGTCATGGCACTCTAGCTCGGGCAAGACAGTGAGACTCTGTCTCAAAAAAAAAAAGTAATTTATTCCCCAAAGGTAAATGATGTACATTAACTGTGCTTTAAATCTCCCAGCTACCTAGCCCACTTAGTGAAATTCCTGAACAGCTTACCAATAATATACCCTACAGGCCTAAATCACCTTCCAAGATGACTATTTCAGGCACTGCAAGATCTAGCTGATTTTAAGTAAAACCCATGTTCTCCTCAAAAATAAAAATATTAAAAACTTTATAAATTCAGTAGCCACCTGTTTTTCATTATAATGTTAGTTATCCTTAATATTCAATTGTTTAAGATAAAAATATGCCACAGTATTTAATCTTCTAATATAGGAAGAACTATAGTCATCATATATAATGAAATATAACTTCTTGTTCTTGAGATCTAGACCTGCACTGGCCAAAACAGTAGCCAATAGCCACATGCAGCTATTGAGCACTTAAAATGTGTCTAGTCCAAACTGAGACATGCCATGAATGTAAGACACACACCAAATTCCAAAGATTTAGTACCAAAATAATGTAAAATACCTCACTAATAATTTTATGTTGATTATATATTGAAATAATATTTTTTATATACTGGGTTAAATAAAATATATTATTAAAATTAAGTTTATGTGTTTCTTTTTTAGTTTTTTTTTTTAATGTGGCTACTAGAAATTTTTAAGTTATATATGGCTCATATTTGTGGCTTGCATTTTATTCCTATTAGAGAGGGCTGATCTAGACTAACATGGGCAAAGTCACAGTTATAAGGCCAGTTCCATAGTATGTCATAAATATCTTGCCACCACACTACTTTCTTGTTTTTTGAAGTTGTTAGCAGATCATCAAACCTCATGAAGAACAGAAGACTAAGCCTCAGTGAATTCAGTTTGTGATGAATAAAATAATAAATCTTATACATTTTAATGATATCACAGTGGTTAATTAGGCAACACAATAACCACTTGCTGTAACTATCTTACAAATGATGGCCAAATAATAGAATTTTATAATAAAATTATAAATTTTATAATAAATGGCTAAAGTATATAAATTTTATTCATTATTTCTATAAACACCATATTAAATATTCTTTAAAACATTTTACTGTCTACTGAATATTTTTATTTAGCTATCATGGGTATTTCAAATTCAATATGTCCAAAACTGAAATCATCTTGCTGTTGGAAGGCAATTGTCCATGGTGCTTCTATGTATCTCGGACTAGAGATAGTGTATTCCTCTGGTTAGCGAGTGCATTTGTCTCCTGACCAGGATGGCAAAGCTAGTATCATCCTCCAGGACAACGGTTGGGCAAGTTCGCTGGTAACCTCTTATAACGTTGGGAGGACACAGATCCACTGTGTACACAGCATCTATCTGGGCCTCACTCTGTATCATGGGCTTTGGAAAATCTATATAAACATGAAGATCATGCTACTTATTTTGCTCTGAGTAACAAACTGTCTAAATCTGTATGAGCTCATTGTTTCCTTATCACAGGAATGGACAGAAGTGTGGTCAGCCAGCCTAGCAGCTGGCTGCTGCTTACAACTGCTTGACACTCATTTTCCCTTTCGCGTTCTCAATCTTTGTACAAGCACCACTATACACCCCACCGCCCAAGTCAGAAACCCGACCATCAGTCTTGAATCTTGCCTCTCACTCATCAGGCCCACCATATCTAGTCAGTCAGCAAGTCCTATTTGTTCTATCCTCTTAATTTCCCTCAAATTGTCTACTTATCTCTATTCCCACCGCCTTTACCCTAGTTCAGGTCATTATACTCCCTCCCCTAGAAGCCTAATTTGTGTCACTGCCACCTACTTCACTCCATTCTTTACATTGCAGCTGGCATGATCTGATTCGTCACTGCTTTGACCTCAGATAAGCCTAAACTTCTTAGGATGACAAAGTATTTCAAGGTCAGGACATATATAGAATGTTTCTTGAAATCCACTTGTGATTATTTCACCTGAGGGGGAGAGGGAGGGAAAGAGGAAACAAGAGATTAGCCCCACTTCTAACACAAAAGCCTTGGTATCAAAGGATAAGTTGGGTGCCATGGGCCGGAAAGAGCACTCTCAGAGACCTGGACCTGAGAGGGATTGTCATCGTTTCTTTCTTCCTTACTCATATGAACAGCTGATGGTTACTATGTAAGATGATAGATATGTGAATTACCTTGATTGTGGTAATTTCTCAATGTAAATGCATATGAAAGCATCCCATTGTACAGCTTAAATATATATGATTTTTAATTGTCAATTGTATCTCAATAAACTGAGAAGAAAAGATTTGAGCTCAAATAAATTCCATGACTTCCTCTGTTAGACTTGATAACCAAAAAGGGGCCTCACATAGCCAAGAAGGGTCATTATTATTTTATTCGCTGCCAGCCACATTTATCCTGATGAAAAGAATGTTCAAGCCTTCTTGACTGGATTTCTGAATGGGTGATTTGCATAATATATTTTCCTTTTGGTTCATGGCACCCAATAAAAAGGCTTATTTTCTTTTAAAATGCCTGATGTGAAGCATGCTTAACCCAGTTGAATTATGTAGATGGGCTGGGGAAAATTCAGATGAGCTTCCATCCAACCTCCTCTCTCATCCATGATGTTTCCTCTGCCTTGGACAGGTTTTCCTGGGTAAGCTCCTCTTCTTCATTATTTAGCTCAGATGTTCTCTCCTCCAGGAAGCCTCCTCTGACTCCCAAAGTAGGATTAGATGTCTTTCCTATGTGTTCCTTTAGCATTTAATGCTTACTCATGTTTTAGCATTTAATACATAATATTGAAACTATCCATATATTTGCTTACCTTCCCAAAAAATGGTAACCTCCTTGAAGACAGTATGTCCAACTCATTATTGTAGTCCCAATAGTAACTTCATGCCAAGCACATAGTAGATATCCAATAAATATTCATTATAAAAAATAAATAATCAGATCAGTCCTTGGAAAATGAGAAAGGGAATTATAATCTATAAAAAAGAAGGAGAAGAAAGATTTCGGTTATGGAGCTTTTCTTATCTCTACCACATTCTCTCTCTCTCTCTCTCTCTCTCTTACATACACACACACACACACAGTGAAGGTTAATTTTATGTAGCAACTTGACGGGCCATGGGCTGCCCAGATATTTGATTAAGCACTGTTTCTGGGTGTGTGTGTGTGAGTGTGTTTCTGGATGAGATTAACATTTGAATCAGTAGACTGAGTAAAGCAGATTGGTCTCCCCAATGTGGATGAGTCTCATGCAATCCATTGTTCTTAATAGAATAAAAGGCTGAGTAAGAAAAAACTCTTTCTCTCTGCATGACTATCTTCAAGCTAAAACACTGGTCTTCTCCTGCCTTTGGACTCCAACTCAAACTAGAACTTATACTCTCAGCTCTCCTGGTTCTCAGGCCTTCAGGCTCAGAGTGAAACTGTACCATCAGCTCTCCTGTGTCTAGATTTCTCAGATTCTACAATCATGTGAGCCAATTCTTTATAATAAATCTCTCATTCACTCACTTTCTGGAGATATTATTTTTATATATATGTATGGATTTGTATGTGTGTATATAAAATATATATATATATATTATATATCTATATATATCTCCAGCTTATTGGTTCTGTTTATCTAAAGGACCCTGATTAATACACATACTGATATGCCATATCACTGATGTTTTCCCTAATTTCAACAGCCCTCTCACTCCTAGATTTGCATTTTCAGGGCTACCAGAAGCTTTCATGAGGAAAGAGAAAATGCATTTTTTTCCCAAAGACTTGTTCATGTAAGGCAGATTTGAATGCAATCTCTACATAAATCAAAGTTTGTTTCCAGGTCAAAAGCACTAAGATGGTAAAGACAGGATGACAATTGACCTGGACAACTTCTTTATTTACTTTTTAGAATCGAAGATCTTCATCTTTGCCCACTATACTCTCCAAAGGCCTGAGATATTTCTGGCTTCTGACTTTTAATTTTGGGAAGAGTATCTTAGAATTCTGGTAAGCTTTATTCCAAGACTTTACCCAGAGCAAGCAACATAGCCCCTCAAAAAAGCCAAAGAAGAAATACCTTTAAGGCAATTGGTGCACCACGGCAAGTTTCAAAAATGCCTGTAATCCAAGCAGTGCAAATAGCTGAGAGAAACTCCAATGCCCTGAAGGTCACTAGTTGGTTACCCTCCATTTGAATTGTGAAAGTTTTCTTTGGCCACTATCTGAACCATCAGTTATGAATGATTTCAGAGAGATCACTGTAGCTCAGCTTTACAATTTAAAACCTGGCTCTTTTAGAGTATAGAAAGCAAAGTTCTTAAATTCAGAGCATTTTCCTTCAGAGTAAGAATATCATCACCTTTGGAGATAAATCTGTGTTCCAGTAATCACTATGCAATTTGCTATGTGACCTTGGAGTAATAATTTAAAGCCTCATGATCATTTCTGAAGGATGGCATTGAGAAAAAAGAACCTCATGAGCCTCAGTTTCCTCTTTGTTGCAGAATTAATTAAATAACAAAGCATTGTGCTTACAACATTAAGCAGTATACTGTAGATGCTTGACAAAAGGTAACTGTAACTTTTGTAAGATTCTTTATAACAAGTATTAGCAAATTATAATCTGCCCATCACCTGTTTTTATAAATAAAGTTTTACTGGAACACAGCCACACCTATTTGTCACGGGTATGGTAGTCACACTGTGACCACTTCTGTGCTACAATGAGAGAGCTAAGTAACAGAAAGAGTAATGACAGAGTTATAATATAACAGAGACCATAAGACTCACAAAACCTAAAATATTTACTATCTGGCCCTCTGTAGAAAAAGTCTTCTGACCCCTACTTATAACACAAATTTCACTGCAACTTCTAAAATAATATGATCTCATTTTAAACCATTAATAAACCCAATTAGCATTCCAGCCTTTCTGTTCATGGGGTTCAAAATCACCTGACAAGATAGAACAAAATTGTTTTAATAGTGTGAAAAAATTGAGAGATAGTTTAATAGTCTTTAGGATACCCAAAATTTTGTCATGAAATGCACACAAAGACAATGGCTGGTCTCATGGCTCTTTTTCCTCATTTAGTCTCAACTGTGACTAGATACAGCTAGAAAAGTCTGATAAGGATGGGGATGAAAAACAGTATGCAAAATCCAACTTTCTGTAACTACTTGTTAGCTTAAGTACAGTACTTACATAGCTGTATTCTGGGCTTAATGAAAAAAGACAAGAAGGCAAGGAAGTCAGATTTATTAGTCAAGATTCTCCAGAAAAACAGAACTGATAGGAGATACATATGATTTATTGTGTATGATTTGTTATAAAAAAATTGACTCATGCCGGGCGCGGTGGCTCACGCCTGTAATCCCAGCACTCTGGGAGGCCGAGGCGGGCGGATCGCTCAATGTCAGGAGTTCGAAACCAGCCTGAGCAAGAGCGAGACCCCGTCTCTACTAAAAATAGAAAGAAATTAATTGGCCAACTAAAAATATATAGAAAAAAAAAAATTAGCCGGGCATGGTGGCGCATGCCTGTAGTCCCAGCTACTCGGAAGGCTGAGGCAGTAGGATCGCTTGAGCCCAGGAGTTTGAGGTTGCTGTGAGCTAAGCTGACGCCATGGCACTCACTCTAGCCTGGGCAGCAGAGTGAGACTCTGTCTCAAAAAAAAAAAAAAAATTGACTCATATGATTATGGAGGCTGACAAGTACCAAGATCTATAGTTGGCCAGCTGGAGACCCAGGAGAGTTGATGATATAGTTCCAATCCACATCTAAAGGCCTGCAGAACAGGAGGGCCAATGGTATAAGTTCCAGTCCAAAAGCCACCAGGCCTGAGGCCCAACAAGAACCGATGTTTCAATTTGAGTCCCAACACAGGGAAAGACCAATGTTGTAGCTCAAACAGGCAGGCAGAGGAGTTCTGTCTTACTCAGCCTTTTTGTTCTGTTCAAGTCTTCAATTGATTGGCTGAAGCCCACCGACATTAAGGAGGGCAATTTGCTTAACTCAATCTACCAATTCAAATGTTAATCTCATCCAGAAATACTTTCACAGAGACACCCAGAATTAAATCTGACCAAATGTCTGGGCACCCTGTGGCACAATCAAGTTGACACATAAAATTAATAATCACAATGGATAGATAGATGCAAATCAAACTTTCTATCAAGTGGAAAATTTAGGACTCACATATACAAGTAATATTCTGTAAAGATTTCTTATTGCTGCTGCATAGATGAATAAAAAATTAGGATTTTTAAATTATTTATATAAAATATCTAAGAAAACAATTCTACACACTAAAAAAGTAGAATTCAATGTTAGAATTAGCACCTCCTAAAGTTACAAATACAAATATGTAAATAAGTATATATATGACAGAAGGTAAAATTTATCCAGGGCTTCTTGAAAAGAACAGTTTATATGCTAGATCACATACTTTTCTTGAAGGCATCACAAAGTAAACAATATCAAAGACTTTCATTGGTACAAATAGAATTTATATGTACCAACATATCTTCTTTTCTTAACTAATACTGTAAACATTCCATATAACTCTAAAGGCCTTGATATAGACACAATGTAGATCATCTTACTTTACTCCTTCTTTACTCCAAAAACCCAGTACAAAAACGTGTCTTAAACTTGTAAAATACCAATACCAGACCATTTATTAACTATATGCTCCTAACGTTCACAGTCTAGCATTTTTTACTAAACCTAATATTTCTTCACTTTTGAACACTTTAGAGATAACAGTAAAGTACTATGATTATAGAAACTAATCATCTATAGACAATTTACTGTAAATCTTACTACTTCATTTAAAAACTTCTCTTGTAAACCTCGTACTTTATAAAAGGCAAAGAGCAAGTGTCTTTACAAAAACACAACACTTTCTGCTCTATTGCTTTGAATCCAGCAGAATAAACACAAGATGAAACATTCTATTTCCAGAGGCCTGTTGACATCACTGATTATTGTTTTGCATAAATAAAAAAATACCTATTAGAGTTGTGTACTAAGACCAAATATCAAATAGTTGGAGTGGGAGGTAACTAATGGAAACACTAACTTTTTTAAACCCTTTGCTTTATCTCTATTTGTTACCAAAAAGGAATAAAAGATAAAATATCATGTCTATATTTCTGGGACATTAGTGTTTCAACTATTAGCAATGGCTGTGAGTAGACTTTAGTCACTTCAGAAAACTTGCTTTATAGCATGTTGAGATTTGTTAAGCACCGTCTAAATACAAATGTTCATTTTCTAACTCTTTTCTGGCATTTTAAGTTAGGAATGGATGACTTCTTTGTGAAGATCATAAACATCTTGAACTTTTTAATATGTGAATTTAGTAAAACCCAAAACACATTTGGTCAAAGCTCATCTTATTTCTCAAATTTTATACACAGGCATATTTCAAAAGCAATGTATTTCATGTGTTTCTAATTCATTTTAACTTTTCTTATCAAAAGTTTATTTTATAAGAATTAGTTTTTGTCCAAGGTGCCTTATGGGTATTAGTTTTATAATAGTTTGCAATGCTCTTATTTTGAAGAGAGAAAGTTACTCTAGAAACTTGTACCTCAAAATTACTAATTTGGTTCAAATGGAGTCTACGTTAGGCAAAATATTTCCATACTCTCAATTATCCTGTCTTTAACATTTCTTATAATTCTCTAGGACCAAATACAGCTAGAATGTAACTAAATGACATATATCACCATCACCTAGGCTGCATGTCCAAAACTCTATTCTGTAGAACACTAGTGTCTCAAGGGAGGTTAAGAGGTGTTTGTGAGCAGAAAGTGGTTAGGAGTGGTAGTCAAGTAAGTATGAAAAATGCTGAGTTAAAATCAAACAGATTTCTTTACTGAAAGATTTTTGAGAACTTTTACTTACATAATGAATACTCAAGAGAGATAGGAAGCAGTGCTTCTCAAACTTATTCAACAATGAAACTCTTTTAACAAATCCCTTAACTTGTAGGACATTAATATTCCATAAAAAACAATTTGAAAATCTGATCTATATGGTCTCAAACACTAAAGAAGCTATTGTGTCTATTATTATCCACCTGTCATTGTCAATGCAATAATCTAGCAAACATTTTCAGGAAGATGATAGTCTAGGTATTTTTAAAATACTCCTACTTAAGGAAGAATTACTAATAATCCTATTTTAACAAGATAGGAAGAAGAGGGAAATCTTGAGTTTTAATTAATATAATTACAATAACCTGGCAACCATATTGAAAGAACTAAGTCTAATTCACAAGGGTTTTCAGAGGAATGTTTTTGAAGAAAACTGACAGCTATTGAATTCTTGGTGAATTAAAAATATACCATATAGTCAGTTCTTGATTATGACTAAAACGTATTTTAATTCTAAATTGGCTTCTCCCTACCACTGAGCACAGCTCTCCCTTTTTCCTACCAAGCACATGGTGTGTACTCAGCAAATACAAAATGCTTTAAATATTAGTTTAATCAAGACATAATTTTGACATTGTTAAGCATGCTTAAAGACAGTGGGCCCTCTATTTTGCTTATGGCTGAGATTTCTGAAGGGAAGGACTTCATTGACATGTATGTACACAATTGTAAGGTAATTCTAACCATGTTCCAAAATCACATAATACATTCCAAAAACCACTGGAAATCAATTTAGAATTATCTAACATTTTATACGATGCATCCCATTTTTGCCTTTAGCTATAAAGATAACAGTCTCTATTAAGAAATATACTATGTTTTTAAATAAGTTACCATGTGAAATTCTATAATTGTGTTAAAATTCATTGATATTTTTAGCAAAAGCATAAAAGAATGACTAACACTCTTACAGAACATTAACAAAAATCTTAAAACATTTTGACAAGGGTTTTCACTTCCACCTATGAAGGATTAACTGCTATGGGAATTGCCTTCCCAATCATAAATATCTAGAAAACCAGATAAAACATATGAAACAAGGATTTTAAGATATTGGATAACAGGAAATGTAGAACTATAATTCCTGGAAAAAGGAAAACAACCTAGTTGAACACTCTGATTGCCCCAGTTTATCACCTGGAAGAATTTTCCAGGCTTCAGAGCAGAGATGGGGAATCTAAACAGAGCCCAGCAGTCACAGTGAGCTCAGGAATCAGAGACAGAAGATTATCAGACATGAGGTAGCTGAACAGAAAGGTCTGAAGATTTACAGAGAGTCTCCTCTAATCTTTGGTTGAATATTCATCTGCATATGCGTGAAGCGAAACTCCTCAAGGCTGAGGAAAAAAACACCAGAAATCAGTACACCAAACAATTCCTATAGTTCACACACAGCTAAGAATAATTTCCTCTTGCCAAAGTGGAGAGACCATATAATACAAGAGGTATCAATAGAGTTTGTAGTGAGGCTAACTTAGCCTTAAACTAAGGCTGCTCTGGAACCCTTACCAAAGCCTAAAAATAAACAATAAAAGAATAAAACTGACCTCAAGTTATTTAACTGAGTGCCAAAACAAAGTCCAATACTCTTTAAAGGAATAAAATAAAACCAACACTCCAAAACATAAAATTCATAACGTCTAGTATCTGATCAAGAAAGACTACAAAGAAGCAGGAAAATATGACCCATAATCCAGAGAAAAAGCAATTAATAGAAACGTGGAGCAAAAGAAATAAACAGAATGACAGAGATGATAGAATTAGCAGAAAGGGACATTAAAACAACTATCACAAATATGTTCAAGAATGTAGTAAAAACATTAATATGTTGAAAAATAAATGAAGACTTTTTTAAAGACTCACTAGAAATGAAAATCATAAAATCTGAAATGAAAATTACATTGGAGAAGATAAGCAATGGCATAAAAGTGGCAGATTAGTGAACTTGAATAGATCACAATAGAAATTATCTCAAATGAATCACAATTAGGAAAAAAAAATCCAAAAATGAATAGAGTCTTAGTTACCTGTATGACAATGTCATGGAGACTAATATACATGTAATTGGAGTCCCAAGGAAAAAGGAAAAAAAGGGAAAAATATTTGAAAAAATAATCACCATAAATTTTCTAAATTTGGTGAAAAATATAAATCACAGATGCAAGAAGCTCAAGAAATTCTTAACAGAATAAACCTGAAGAAAACCACACATAATAACATCATAATGACAACATAATAATATCACAACAAACCACAATATAATAAAATTGCTATAAACAATAAATAAAGAAAAAACATTTAAAGCAGCAGGAGAAAAAAACAGACAGATTTTACACAGGAGAATAAAACCAAGAATGACAGAAGACTTCTCATCAAAAACTAGGCAAGCCAAAAGACAATGGTGGGTGGGGCTGGTGGAGCCTGGAAAATCAATCAATAAATAAAAAGACAATGTAGACAAAGACAAATTGTTTTCCAATATTTTCTTCTGGAATTCTTATAGTTTCATGCCTTAGGTTTAAGTCTATTATTTATCATGAGTTGATTTTTGTGAGAGGTGAGAGGTGCAGATCCTATTTCAGTCTTCTACATATGCCTATCCAATTTTCCCAATACTATTTATTGAATAGGGATTTTTTTCCCCCAATATATGTTTTTGTTTGCTTTGTCAAAGATCAGATGGCTATATGAGGATGGTTTTATGTCTGGCTTGTCAGTCCCGTTCCATTGGTCTATGTCTCTGTTCTTGTGCCAGTAATATGCTGTTTTGGTTACTGTAGCCTTGTAGTATAGCTTAAAGTTTGGTAAATTGATGCGTCCCAATTTGTTCTTTTTGCTTAAGGTTGCTTTGGCTATCTGGGGTCTTCTCTGGCTCCATACAAAGTGTAGAATTATTTTTTCTAGATCTGCAAAAATGATGTTGGTATTTTAATAGGGATTGCACTGAATCTGTAGATCACTTTGGGTAATATAGACATTTTAACAATGTTGATTCTGCCGATCCATGAGCATGGTATGCTTTTCCATCTGTTCACATTTACTACCTTCTTCAGTGTTTTGTAGTTTTCCCTGTAGAGGTCTTTCACCTCCTTAGTTAGATATATTCCTAGGTATTTTATTTTCTTTGTTACTATTGTGAAAAGTATTGAGTCCTTGATTTGGTTCTCAGCTTGACTGTTGCTGGTGTATATGAATGCTACTGATTTATGTACATTGTTTGTTGGAAAAACTCTTATAGACATTGAGCTAGGCAAAGAATTTATAAAGAAGACCCCAAAAGCAATCATAGCAACAACAAAAATAACAAATGGGACCTGATCAAATTAAAATGCTTCTGCACAGCCAAAGAAATTATCACTAGAGTGAATAGACAACCTACAGAATGGGAGAAAATAATTTGCATGCTATACATACAATAAAGGGCTAATAACCAGAATCTATATAGAACTCAGGAAAATCAGCAAGAAAAAATCAAACAAACCCACTAAAAAGTGGGCAAAGGATATTAACAGAAACTTTTCAAAAGAAGACAGACTAATGGCCAAAAAAATACGAAAAAATACTCAACATCTCTAATCATCAGGGAAATATAAATCAAAAACCACAATGAGATATCATTTAACTCCAGTAAGAATGGCTTTTATCAAAATGTCCCAAAACAATAAATGTTGGTATGGATACAGAGAGATAGGAACACTCATATGCTGCTGGTGGGACTGCAAATTAGTACAACCTCTATGGAAAGTAATATAAAGTTACCTAAAAGAACTAATAGTACACCTATCATTTGATCCAGCAATCCCCCTACTAGGTATCTACTCAAAGGAAAAAAAGACATTCTATAAAAAAGACATCTGCACTCAAATGTCTATAGTGGCACAATTCACAATTGCAAAGATGTGGAAAGAACCGAAGTGCCCATCAATACATGAGTGGATTAATAAAATGTGGTATGTGTATGCCATAGAGTACTACTCAGCCATAAAAAAATGAACTACCTATTGTATTATCCTGCCTGAAGCTGGAGTTCATTCTTCTAAGTGAAGTATCACAAGAATGGAAAAATAAGCACCACATGTAGTCACCATTAAATTGGTACTAAATGATCAACACTAATGTACACATATGGGAAGTAACATTCATAGGGTGTTGGGCAGGTGAGACGGGGGAGGAGAGGCTGAGTAAATTCACACCTGACGGATGTGGTGCGCACCGTCTAGGTGATGGGCACAATTGTTGGGTGGTGCAAAGGCAATTTATGTAACCAAAGCATTTGTACCCCTATAATACTCTGAAATAAAAAAAAAATAAGATAAATAAAACAAAATAAATAAAAATTTAAAAACATTAAAAAAAGACAATGGAGTGATATCTTTAAAGTACTGGAAGAAAAAACAAACCAAAAACACATTCTACACCCAGAAAAATATCTTTAAAAGATGAAGGCAAGGCGGGACACAGTGGCTCAAGCCTGTAATCCTAGAACTCTGGGAGGCCAAGGTTTGGGGAATGCTTGAGGCCAGGTTTTCAAGACTACATTGAGTGAGAGCAACACCCCATCTCTACAAAAAAAAAAACCCAGAAATATTAGCCAGGCATAGTGAAGCACACCTATAGTCCCAGCTACTCGGGAGGTTGAACTATGATGACATCACTGTACTCTAGCCTGGGCAACAGAATGAGATTCTGCCTCAAAAAAAAAAAAAAAAAACAAGGCAAAATAAAGACCATTTCCAGACAGATAAATACTGAGAGAAATGGATGCTATCAGACTGGCACTATAAGAAATGTTAACATAAGTTTTTTATGTGGGAAAATAGAAATTATACCAAAGGGAAATGTAACTCCACACAAAGGAGTGAAAATGGTAAACATGAAACTAAAAATAATAATATTTTTTCTCAAGTTTTAATCTCCTTAAAAGATATCTGATTATTTAAGGCAAAAGCAATTACAATGTATTATAGGCTTTTATGATATAATAAAAATACATATATTTGGTCTCTGCCCTCAGCTCCTGAGACAGAGCCTCTAAAACCTTTGCAGCTAGGGGTGCTAGGAAAATCTTTTGTTCTAATATTTGATCTTTTACTCCTATTCCTGACACAGAGCTCCTAAGACCTTCATAATCTCCTGAATGATGGAGCATCTAACACAGAACCCCTAAATCCGTTGGAATTTCCTGAGTGATAGGAACAACTTTTCCTCTAATGAGGAAACTCTTGGTGGGCTCCTGGATAGCTGTGGGATGGGGGTGGTTACCAGGGGAACCAACCATGGGATTAGAGGGTTGGAACTTTTAGCCTCACTCCCCAACCTCCAAGGAGTGGAGAAGGGCTAAATGTCCAGCTGATCACCAATGGTCAATGATTTAACAAGTCCCGCCTATGTAGTGAAGCCTCCATAAAAATCTCTGAACTATGGGGATCAGAGAGCTTCTTAACTACTGAACACGTGGAGGTTCCTGGAGAGTAGTATGCCCTGAGATGTCATGGAAGCTCTGTGCCTCATTGTACACACCTTGTTCTAGGTTTCTCTTCCATCTAACTATTCTTCTGTATCCTTTGTTATATCCTTTATAATAAATGTGTAAATGAAAGTAAAATGTTTCCCTGAGTTCTGTGAGCCATTCCAACAAGTTAATCAGACCCATGGAATGGGGTCATGGGAAGCATCAATTTATAGCAGGTTGGTCAGAAGGACAGATCACAACCTGGGACTCATGAATGGCATCAGGAGTGGGGTGCAGTCCTGTGGGACTGAGCCCTTAATCTATGACATTCACTGTTATCTCCAGGGAAATAGTGTCAGAATTGAGTTAAGTTATAAAATACCCAATTGGTGTCCAGTGAAGAACTGCTTGTTGTGGGGGGAAATCCCACACACATTGTGGTGACCAGAGCTGAAGTATTCAGTATTTTGTTGAATGTATGAGAGAAGGGAAAAACTGTTTGTTTTTTCTTTTACAGGTTCACAAAATATGAAGTAAAATGTATGATAATAGCACTACTGTAAGGTTCTTATCCTATATGTAAAGTAGTATCATATTATTTAAAGGTATAGACTGTTATAAGTTAAAGATGTATATTTTAAACCCCAGAGCTATCACTAGAAAACTAAAACAAAGAGATATATAGCTAATAAGTCAACAGAAGAGAAGACAAATAGGAAAAAAAAAATAGCAAGATGATAGATTTAAATTCAACCATATCAATATCAACATTACAGACTGCCAGACTGGATTTAAAGTGAAGGAAAAACAAAAAGCAAAGGAGATACCAGGCATGGTGGCACATGTGTAGTCCCAGCTCTGCAAGAGGCTGAGTTAGGAGGATCACTTGAACCCAGAGGATCTCTTGTGCTTAGGAGTTCAAATCCAGTCTGGGAAACATAGTTAGACCCCATCTCTAAAAAAAGGGGGGGGGAACCAACTTTAAATATAAAATATAAAGACACAAATAGGTTTAAACTAAAAAAGTGCAAAGTAGATATGCCATATAAACACTAATCAAAAGAAAGTTGGAGAGTTTATATTGAAATCAGATGAGTTAGACTTCAGATCAAGGAATATTACCAGGGATCAAAAGGATCATTTCATAATGATAAAGGAGTTGCCATATCAGGAACATAAAACAATCCTAAATGTGTGTACACTTAATAACAGAACTTTTAAATACCCAGAGCAAAATTAATAGATCTGGAAAAAGAATTACACAACTATGCAATTATATCGAGAGATTTCAACACTACTTTCTCAGTCATTGGATAGAACAAATACACAGAAAATCACTAATGCTTATCAACATTATCAACCAACTTGACCTAATTAACATGTATAAAATGGTGCAACTAACAACAGCAGAATATATATTCTTTTCAAGTATACATGAAATATACACCAAAATGGATCATATATTGAGCCATTTAAAAAGTCTCAATAAATTTAAAAGGATTGATATGCTAAGTAAGTTCTCTGGGCATAATAGAATTAAAACTAAAAATCAATAACAATAAAATATCTGGAACACTTCAAATATTTGGAAATTGAACAACACACTTCTAAGTAACCAATGAGTCAAGAAAGAAATTATAAGAGAAATTAGAAAATATTTTCAACTGAATGAAAATGAAAACACAGCATGTCAATATTGGTGGGATGCAGCTAACTCAGTGCTTACAGAGAAATTTATAGCTTTAAGTGCTTATATTAGAAAAAATTACACAATGATCTAAGCTTCCACATTAAGAAACAAGGAAAAAAAAAGAGAAAATTAAACTTTAAATTTGCAGATGGGTGGAAATAATAAATATAAGAGTAGAAAGCAGTAAAATAGAAAAAGGACTAACAATTGAGAAAAATCAATGAAATAAAAAGCTGGGTCTTTGAAAAAATTTATAAAATTGATAAACTAGCTAGACTGGTCAGGAAAAAAAGAGATTCCTGCATGAAGGCTGTTGGGGGGTGGGGGAAAGAAAGAAAGAAAAAAAGAGAGAGGATACATATTACCAGTGATAGAAATGGAAGATGAGATATTCAATAGATATTATAGACATTAAAACAACAATAATGAGAGTTAAAATTAAAATTAATTAATTAAAATTTTTTAATTCCAAAAATTATGAATTATTTTATGGCATTAAGTTTGACAACTTAGATGAAATTAACAAATTCCCTGAAAGACACAAATTACTAAGTAGCCCTATATTTTTTTACACTTTTCAACAAAGAAAACTCCAGGTTCACATGGCTTCACTGATGAATTCTTTCAAACATCTAAGGTATAAATAATATCAACTCTACATAAACTATTCCAGAAAATGTAAACAAACACTCCAGAACTCATTCCATAAAGACAGATGACGATACTGCAAAAAAACACAAATCAATAGAATTAATTTAATAGAATTTTAGTAAATTGAATCCCATAATGTATAAAAAAATACATGCTGATCAAGTAGAGTTTATCCCACAAACACAAGGTGGTACATTCAAATATCATCAATATAATTCATCATATTAAAAAAAACAAATACATACCACACCCAAAAAGTAATCTCAAAAGATATAGAGAAAGCATTTTTTTCAGATGGAAAATTTAACTTTTTAAAAATCAATGCAACTAATTGATGTTAACAAAATATATAACGTACATTTTTTTAAGCTAGAAAAAATCTATACACACACACACGATCATCTCAAAAGATGCAGAGAAAGCATTTGACAAAATTCAACACCCATTCATAATAAACTCTCAACAAACTAGGAATAAAAAGGAACTTCTTCAAAACCAAAAAGGCTACAACTAATGTCATATATATGGAAAAAGATTGAATGCTTTCCCCATAAGTCTGGAAGAAAGCAAGGACAGATGCTCTAACCACTTCAACATTTTACTTCAAGTCCTAGGAAAAAAAATAATAATAACAGGCATACAGATTAGAAAGGAAAAAATAAAACTGTACTTTTGATAGCTGACATGATTGTTTATGATTATTCCTATGTAAGGAATCCAAAACAAAGCAAAACAAAGTAACAAAAACCTAACAGAACTAATAAATGAGTTTAACAAGGTCATGCAATTCAAAGTGTATATGCAAAAATCAATTATATTTCTATGTTCTAACAACAAATGACTGGAAATTAAAATTCAAAAAGCCATTAACAAGAGCAACAAAAAACTGGAAATAATTGAGAATAAGTTTAACAAAATGTGTGCAAAATCTGTACAATATAAACTGTAAAACACTGCTGATAAAAATTAAAGACCTACATACATGAAGAAATGTACTATGTTTATGGATCCGAAGATCCAATACTTTTCAAGATGTCAATTCTCCCCTAATTAATCTACAGATGTGATACAATTCCAATCAAAATCCAAGTAAGTCTTTTTGCAGAAATTGGCATACTTTTTATAAAATTTATACAAAAATACAAAATACCTAGTATACCTAAAACAACTTTTTTTAATTTTTAATTTTAAAAGGAATTTTCAAAATTTTTAAATAAATTTTGAAAAAGAAGGAGAACTTATGCAATCTGATTTCAGGACTTATTCTTAAGATATTATAATCAAGATAGTGTGATATTGGCTTAAAGAAAGGCATATAGATTAATGGTACAGAATAGAATTGTGAATATACCAACGATAAACTGATTTTCAACAAATGCACCAGGTTAATGTAGTAGAGAAAGAGTGGTCTCTTTAACAAAAAGAGCAAGGACAAGTAGATATCCACCTGCAAAAAAATGAAATTCTACCCTTACTTCACACTTTATATGAAAAATCAATTCAAAATGGATCATAGGCTTAAATGTACGAACAAAAACTATAAAACTTCTAGAAGAAAACGTGAGAAAATCTTTGTGACCTGAAGTTCCAGTGATAGGACAAAAAGCCATAAACCATACAAACAAAAAGATCGGCAAATTGGCCTTCATCAAAGTAAAAGCTTTTGCTTTTGAAAAAACTTTTGAGGAAATAAAAAGTTAAACCACAGAGGCGGAGAAAATATTTGCAAAAGGTATATCTGATAAAGAACTTGTATCCACAATACATAAGAGCATTTACAACTCAAAAATAAGAAAATAACTCAATTTTTTTAAAAAGACAAAAGCTTTAAACAGATAGTTCTCAAAAAAAAAGATATACACATGGAAAATAAGCATATGAAAAAATGCTCAATAGCATTAATCATTAGGAATATGAAAATAAAACCACAATGATATATAACTAGATATAATGTATTCACTAGAGTGACCAAAATAAAATATTAACACCACCAAATGATAACATGACTGTGGAGCAATTGAACTTCATACACTGCTGATAAAAATGTAAAATTATACAACCATTTTGAAAAATAATTTAAATTATGTATTTTAAATTAGTGAATTTAATTTCATGTAATCTATACCTCAATAAAGCTGATTTTTTAAAATGAATTTGACAAAACGTTTTTAAATTAGTAAAATAAAATTCTGATATCTTGTAGCGGTTTAACATTTTTGAAACACTAGCCAATTTTTCCCCCAATTGTTCTTAGATTCTTCATCCATTCAACCAGGAGATATACTTACCTTGCCTCAGAAAAGGAGTGACAGCAGAAAACAGAAGTAAGGAGTCTTTTTCCTGACCTATGAATTTCAAAATCCTTGGTCTTAACAATAGTGATAAGGACTCATTACATACGCCTACCACAGCCAGGCAGGTGAATAACATAAAACGAAAGGGAATGTAGGAACTGGAGTGAGCACTCTTGACTTTACGTCGGCTTAACAGGGTTCTATAAGGAGCCATTATGCAGCTCCAGCTGATTCCTACCATATGGAAATGTGGGTCTAGTGTTGCCAGATTGTTTTTCCTCCAAAAAAGGTTTTTAGAGATTCAGATTTTTATGTGAGTTTTTCCAATTTTTAAAATACTGTCCAAAGAAAAGTACTTCTGTGGGTCAAATTCAGTCCATGTATTTGCAGTATCTGTCACAGAAGACAAATTTAAGTAAACTCCTTTGGAACAAGTTTATTTCAAAAAAAAAAAAAAAAAAGGCTTTCTCACCCTCCTGACTTGATGAAAATACCCTGGAATAGGGCTAAAAAGAGTCAAAGGAACAATGGATATAGACATTGTTCTTGCAGCAGAATAGAGAAAAATCTTTTTCCATCCCACCCACTCTCCCTTCTCATCTTCCTTCCTCTCATGTTTCCTCCCCCAATATCTACCCTCTTTTGCCACCTTTTTCCCCTCCTCTTTTGCTTTGTCTGTTATAAATTGTTTTTTACTTGCATACCACCCTCAAAGAATTCTTTTCCTATGAGTCAGTACCCTCAGTAAAAGAAAAGTACTCTGCTGAGAAATTGTTAGGGGTAGATCTGGTATTCCTTTATATGCCAAGGAGAACACCAACATCATCATCAACAGTATCAAGTACTCATCATGAAGGCACCAGAATGAGACAGAGAATCATAAGCCATTCCCTTTTACCTCCTACATCAGGAATTCTGAATGATTTAGAATTTCATCTGCTTAATTTTCTTCTCTTCCTTCTCCAGAATATATCTTTAAAATACAATCAACATCTTTGACTTCTATCCTCACACTCCATTAAAAAAAAATTATAACACATCCACTAAAGTATATTTGCTAAAATTCTAAGTCTGACATTCCCTTTTTAAAATTAAGTTGATCCTGATACTTGCTCAAGTTAAAATGAATGAAAATTGGCAAGCAGCCCCATCAGGCTTATAAATGATTGTTTGTGCATATATACCTCTCCGCAACCCTCACCAAATGATACTGGGTTGGGCATTCAACTGGGCTCTTTGAAGAATAATTTCTAATACATTAGCAGCAGCCAACATAACAATGGCTATTAATTTCAGTCAAGTACCTCTCAAAATACCACACCCCAGAAGGTCAAATTACTCATTTTTAAATCCCTCCATATGAGGTTACAGGTAGAACGTGATCTCTGTAATTCACAGTGAGTCCTGGAAAAGTAAAGTGTAGACCAAAATTTTAGTAGAAATTTATAGTGAAGTTCACAGTTTTGTCCATTAGTCCTAGAGAGCAAAGAAAACCTAATGAAAAAATGTTTATTTTTTAAAATATCAAGCATACTAACAAGCAATGAAGCATTAATATTTATTAAACTATATGATGACTTATAAGATACCCAGTCTTAAATAATTCACTTCATTTTATTAAATGTATTCTATTATTTTTGTAACTACACTTAATTATAATTATAATTACAATCATAAATTCAAGACTTAGAAGAAGAATAGAAATTAATTCTACAAATTAAAAATAAAAAACCTAGAGCAGATGATCAAATGGAGTCCCTCATTTGGATCATTCAGCTCATGTACCTCAAGAGTTTTCCCCATCACCCTTTCCAGTTTTTATAGTCAAGCCCAGCTCAGAGAAGAATTGTATAGTCAAACTATGCCATCCACATTTTGCTTTTCCATGGCACCCTCTCCTCTTTTTTAGCACCCTTTCCTAAGGTCCTCATACTTCTACTTTTCTTCCCAGGGACCATCCCACACCTAAATTCATCTGAGCCTTGGCCTCATCAGGCCAGTATTCCATCCAGTTGACTTGACTCTAAGTCCTGTCTACCTGCCATCAAAATGTTATCTGTTTCATGTTCTACTCTTTTAGTTTCATCTCAAATAACTCTTCTGCTAAAAAAATTCTATATTCTGGCAGGAATCTGCATTACACCTCCTACATAATTTTCATTTAATAGAATGAACCAATAGATAATTCTTGAACTCAAAATAATAAGTAACAGGGATACTTTTGCTCACTGGTACAGATAATTTGTGGAAAAGCTCATTTTCGGTACTCTCTCAATTGCAGTCATGCATCAACAATGGGGGTACATATTGAGAAATGTGTTGTTAAGGCAATTTCATTGTTGTGTGAACAATGAAACCTGGAAGGTATATTTACACAAACCTGGAAGGTATTATATAATCTACTACACACCTAGGCTATATGGTATAGCCTATGGCTCCTAAGCTAAAAACCTGCACAGCATGTGACTGTACTGAATACTGCAGGCAACTGTAACACAATGGTCAGTGTTTGTATATCTGAACATACCTAAATGTAGAAAAGGTATAGTAAAACTACGATATTACAATCTCATGGGACCACCGTCATATACGCTGTCTGTCATTGACCACAACATCATTTTGCAGAACATGGCTGTACTTTATGAAAACAAATTGTATTCTGTATACATAGAACCTAGTCATAGGAAAAACTACCTTTCAATAAACAATCACAGTAGTATAGAATCTCAGTACAGGAAAAGGCCTTGGAGTTGATCCAGTTTTTAAGTCTACTTAGGCCAGAAACCACATCTTGTTCATCTTCCACAGCAGCTAGCACAATGCCTTGCACATGGTTCAAGAAATACATGCTGAATCCGGAAATACCTGAACCTCCATCTGAGGCATTAACCTCCTCTACATCTTTCTCTATTTCATCTTTTTGATTCCTCACACCCACATTTCCTGTCTGTCACTGTATGCATAGCTAGCAGTAGTAACTCCAAGACTAAAGGCTACTAATGCCAATGCAAAAGAGTAACTGTATATATTTGTTTCTCTTGAACCCTCACCAAATCTGTGCCTTCACTGACATATATTTAACAGAAAATGTGATAAGTTCAAAGTATATGCAACTGTTTATATATGTCTATATTAGCATCACAACGTATCTACCAATAGTAAAGGGATAGGTCCAAATTTTGGTTAGCAGCCTAATCTGGCTTCAAACAAAATAAATCTCCCTAAAGCAGTCCCATTCTGAAATAACTCATAGCCACAAATGGTAAGTATTTACAGAAAAAAAATCTAGAACAATAGTAATAGCAGCAAAATTTTCTGCCTTTTATTTTTACTAAGTTGTTGTTACCTTAATGAAATATAACATTGCTATCAGCGTAATACAATAAATATGAAAAAGTACCCAATATACAAAGAAAATATGAAAATCCCAAATGATGACAGCAAAAATAAAAATTATGCTTTCCCTTTTCTTTTCATGTGCCTTTTGTGTTAGCTCAGGAGCATATGACCTGGTTATCTACATACTATAATAAAAATAAAATTGGTTGCCAGTGTGCCTAGATGGAAGCTTTAAGACATAACTAAATAGAATTGTATTTCTATGATCCATAAAAGACCCATTACACAGAACTCAGTTCTCATCTCTCTGTTAGAAGCCATACAAAATGCAGCTAACCAAGAGAAAAATATCTAAATAACTCTCAGAAGTAGCATATAAATATATTATATCTTTGTTGAAATCTCAAATCTTACATTATCTAAAGATTTGAGTCACCTTTAAAACAGAATTTATTAAAAATTCTAAACTCATATTGTGTTTATCTTTTCTGTAAGTGGATACATTACTCCTAGTAACATGTTTGCTTCTGATGTTACTCATATAAATAAAAGCATATAGTCATTTTAGGGATTAATAGAAAAACAGACATCTGCATGGAACATTTCCCTCATTAGATATTATCATCTTAGCATATTTTTCCTATTTCTGATTGTACTAAAAAATAAAATGAGCTGATTTTTACCCTTAAGTTTCTCTATAATGTATATTGCCAATAATGCAAATACTTTAATTGCACATTAGAAGAATCTCATTTGCCTCTAAAAATTGCTATAGAAATTAGCCCCAAAGAGACCTCATAACACATACAAAAATCAGGATATGACTATGTTGAATTGGCATACTAGTTACCACTTATACCAAATTTTACTTTAAATATTACTTTAAAATTAAAAGCTATCTTTTTGAAAATCAGGTGAGATCACATGGGTCATTAGAATGGTATTTGGACTTTTCCTGAATTAGTACCAAAATGAATGAATTAGACAAGAATCAATTAGCCAAAAACTGTACACTGATCAACTAAACAACTAGCCAAACTGTATATTCAAAAAACAATCCATTCTTTGTCCAAAAGTCACATTCAAGGCTGGTGGAAGTACAAACTGGCACTCTGTTGGAAGGCAATTTGGTAATATATACAGTGTTAATGGCTATTCCCTGACCAGTAATTCTACTCCTACAAATTATCCTAAGGGAATAACCAGACATGTTAAGTTTCTATGGATAAAGGTGTGCATTCCAACATTATTTATTAGAGAAAAAGGAAAAAATTCAAATATCAAAAAGTGCTTAGTTTTAAAAAAATGAATGCTATTCAGCCATTCATATCACAATATGAATAGACTGTAATAACCTAATAAAATTATTAGCACATTTATATAAAATATACCCAAATACCTCCAGTGATTACCTTTGGTTACAGGTGATATTTATGTATCTTTTGCATATTTTTAGGATCTAATACTAGTGTTCAAGAATATTTGAATTTTCTACTTCAGACTAGTATGAATAGAGTTTTTTGTTGGAAGCCACTTCACTAAGTGATAGCTATAAAATATTTCACATGCACAGTGAAGAAAGAACTGCTGGTCATAAGTCAATGACTATAATCACCAGGCTCCTTTTGAAGCACCATGGACAGTGGCATAGTACCCCTGTTGATATCTATCAAAAATCAAATTAGTAGAGCATTTATGTTGACAATTTATATTTCCATCAAAGGTGAATTGATTTAATAAATTTAATAGCTACATATCTCACTAGGTATAGTTAGTACAACAAAACTTCTTGAAAAGGGGATAGAAACCAATATTCACTGAGTATGGAACAGGCATAACCCTTCACTTATTTCATTTAATCCTTGCAACACTATACAGTACATATTATTATTCCCATTGTTCAGAAGAGGGAACTGAAGCTCAGAGAGGTCAGGTAACTTATGTAAGTTCACAAAGCTAGTAAACAGTGGTGCTGGAATTTGAACACAGCTTTTCCTTATGAAGAACCACTAGTATTAATGAAGAAAATTAAACTGGTAACTGTAATGATAGGATTGTTCACCTTGTATAAATTAATGGACTTGAAAATATTTCAACTGCAAAGCATTAAACAAATAATTTTCGAAAAGGTAATTCCCTAATTTACTGGTTGTTAATAGTTTTTAGCAGATTCCACATAATGAAGTCAAGAGAAAGACAGCTAAATGTTTTAACTACTGTTCAACAAGATAATATAAACCGTGCCAGGAAATAGTAGATATTCAATAAATACTTCTGTTATTGAACCAAATTAACCTGAGATTGATGAAAATAAAATAAATAAATATCTCCTTGTCACTTTCCAAAAGCTACATAAACATACTCTCACTCTAGATATAAAAAATTAAATTTACTAAACAATAAAATAAGACCGTCCCTGGGTTACGGATGAGATACGTTTCTAAGAAGGTCTTTAGGTCAGATTTTCTCTGTAACTCAAATCTGATGAACAGTGCATGTACAGTAATAATAATCATACTATAATGGCTCCTATGTGGCAATAATAATACAGCACAATACTGTAATGATACTAATAATAACAACAATAATAATAATACCCCTGGACTGTAATAGTAAGTTACAGAAACTATGGTGCGCTTTCTTTTAATTCAAACAAACAGAACATGAAAACAAACTCATACAAAAGGTTTAGATAGGAGAAATTTCAAAAAAGAATATTAAAGATTACCACTAACCTCATGTTGCATCAATGGCAGAATAGTAAGAATGTTACAGTTATTTTGATGTTCTAACCAAATCATTAATAACCTTTCCATTTCAATAATTAACATACTACACTGCTTAGTAATAACTGATGCTTTCATTGGAGCACTGCCTTTCACGTGTTCCATCATTCTCACTTTATCCTTTATAATTGTTCTGATAGTTGAGCAACTGAAGCCTAGTGCTTTCTCAGTGAATGATGGCCTCTGGCCTTTCTCTGAATGCTTAACTATTTCTACTTTCGTTTCCATTGTAATCAGCTTTCTCTTTGTGCAAGCTCACCTGGACTTGCAGCAGACTTTCGCTTTGGAGGCATGACCATAAGGATAAACACAGAGTCAAAACTGAATTAAAAAGTTAAGACGCAAGTGATGCTGTGCGTAGTGACCATATAAACAATCAGAATAGCCACTACCGTAAAGATGCTGCCCCAACAAACCCCTTAAACCACGTGGGTTCGTTTACATGCGCAGAAGAAACTAATTCCTGCACTATTAATTTAATTATTTAATTATAAATTACCTTTATGGGGAGCCTTGGGAGCCCATTTTTAAGTGTCATCCGTAACCCGGGGACTGCCTGTCTGTAATCAACATTTTAGACAACTTTCTTAATGTGTATTGGAGAGGAGATAATCACATATATACTGAGTAAACAGAAAGCGCACACACACAGAGCGGTGCGTTTAGTCCCTAAGCAAATCGACACTATATTGAGTGAAGATCTAGAATGGATGAAATAATTAAGAAAGTTTCCATTTTAACTCTGAAAACCTAACAATTAAAATTTTAATCTGAACATTACTTCCCTTTAAACAAAGCATTCCAGTGATTTCTAGAAATTTCTTATTTTGGATAAAACTATTTGAAATCATAGCACCTAATCATTTAAATAATCTGCTAAAATGCTATTGACCATGTCAAAATTAAATGTCTATGATTTTGATTCATAAAAATGATCTGAATAATTAATTTTGCCTATTTTTACCAATTTATAAAACCTGCACCATCTATATCACTAAGATGATTAAACCAAGTTAAGGCCCATGTGTCTTGTAAATTTCCAAAGTTCATTTGTCATCCTTTAGGATTAAAAAAAGAATTACCAAAAGTTCAAAAAATTTTGGTGCTGTCAAATGCACAAATTTTGGTGCTGTCAACTTTTCCTTGCTATTATAGACAAGGGAGTTTAAACTGTTATAATCAAGGATCAAATTGGGACTAAAAATAATACAGTATTGACCTTTCAACCAAAATGCTTAGATATTGATATTATTAGAGAAATAGCCTAAAATCTGCCACATATAAAGTAAACCAGAGTTTCTTTCCGAATAACAAAGATATTAACTATTTTTTCTGCCAATACACTATGTTGATCTTTAGCAGATAGACTAGATTAGTTCTCAAAAATATTATCTAAAATTTTACTAAAAATATGTACAGTTCAGTCTTACCTATTTCACAAGCAGTGCAAAGCCAGGGGAAAATATTAAATATACAGAGGTTTCTTTGGAACCCTCCCATTACATCACTAGTATATCTTTAGTTACACTCCCAACACACTTTCTCCTACTCCAGGTTCTAAACTTGATTTTAATTATTATTAACAGTTAAATTAACTGATGTTAGTACCCCCTTTCCCATACACCAGAGATATTTGAGGTTTTATGGTATACTCTTAAATATATATACTAAGTATATAAGTATGTTTAAACATACATATTGAACGATGTTACACACACAAACCAAAAACCCCTTTTGCAATGCAAAAGAATTGAGACTATCTGGTGGAATAACCTACCCTGGGTATGTTGATATTTCTGAAAAGCAGACCTTGCGTAGCCACTATTCAAATTTAAACTCCGGCACTGGGTGGATAACCTGCTCATGGATAATTGAGAAATTAATTAGCACTCCTCCAAGATCATTTGCAGTTTGAGTTTAAATGAAACTAGCTTGTAAAAAATCAGTATCCCTTATGTCTTATGGATAAGTAATTATAAAGTATAGAACTTACATTAATAAACAGCTAAAAACATATGAAAATTATATTAATATTACCTGAGATTATTAACCAAAACAGAATTGTAAATAAGATGGAAAGGATTAATAAAATCTGTTGACTTAAAATTATAACACAAAACTTATCTCCTCTGATGGTTCAATAATTATATTTTTCAGGTAATTTTTATGCAAGATTGTCAATTTTGTCACATTTTTAACTCATAGAAGATTTGTAAAAATAGATTAAATTTTAACCAGTTCAGAGAGTGAAAAAGGTTTAAAAAAACAGTTGTATAGTAATTCTAAAAACATGTCAATAATTTGTCACAGCCACTTGCTCAGGTTCCTCATCTTACTTACTGTTATATTCCCAGAAGCAAGCATAATGCCTAGAACATGACAAGTACTCAATAATATTAAACTGAAGTTTCATCCTTCAGTAAGCTGTGCCAAAATTACTTTTTAAGAATTTCTCACAGTTCTGGAGGCTGACAAGTCTGAGATCAAGAAGCTAGCAGATTCTGTGGCTGGTTAGGGCCTGCTTCCTGATTTATATATAGATGGCTGTCTTCTCACTGTGTCCTCACATGGCAGAGGTGGCAAAGCAGTTCTCTGGGATCTCTTTTATAAGGGCACTAATCCCATTCATGAGAGCTCCATCCTCATGATCTAATCAACTACCTAAGGCGAAACCAGGTTTCAACATATGAATTTTGGGAGAACATAAACATTCAGTCTATAGCAAAGATGATTTCCCATCCTGAAAATGTTAGTGTGTGTATGCCCATGTGAATTTTTCTGGAATGATGATCAGTATCTTTCATCACAGACTCAAAAGCTTATATGACACCAAAAAGTTAAAAGCTACAAATCTAGGCAAAATATGGGCATGCTGAATGTAGGCTGTGTCTTTTAAACACACAGTAGAGAGCACCTCTAAAAATAGTTCAGAAGAGGAAACTCAACTCTAGAAGAAAAAGATAGGGATTTTGTTGCTCTTTTCACCTGTTTATTTATCACCTTTGATGTTTATGTTAACCAAAATTAATAGATTACAATTTTTCATTTACCTTCAATAGCACAAATGCAGCCATTGAAACCATTATAATACAGCACACTTTAGAAAGGAACACTACCTCTATCATTAAGTTAAATGTACCTATAACAGGATGAACAAGTATTTTACTAGATAATTCTCTTTGAAATCCAGAGTTTAGCTTATTAAAGATTCCTTACATTGACCTCTGTAATCCTTACTTGCTTCAACTTAGTAAAACAGTTGCTAACCCTTGCATGATAAAGCTAGATTTCACATTAGTTTCCCCTTTCAGCATAATTTAATTTTCTTCTTTTAATTTTGCGCACACCTATTTTGTAGGTGAACACCATACAGCCCTGCCCCACTAAGCTCACTGTATGTGCCTCATGCCAACTGTAACGAAAATGCTATAATTCCACATCATTACATTAAGCAATAGCCAAGCTTCATATGTTAAACTGCCTGATTACTAAGATCACATTAGCTTACTACTAGTGGTTTAGTCACTGTATCAGCTATTGGTATTAAATCTTTGAATGCAATGAAAGTAAACAATGCTATTTTTATGTTGTGCCAAAAAAAAAAATGACTCAGTCTGTTTTCTCTTTTTGATTACAGTTCATTTAAGGGAAAAATGTTGCTGTATGGTTTGACAATGTTTTATGTGTCTTTGGCTGATAGAACACACAAAACGTTTGAATAGGCCCATTTATTTGAGCAGACGTATTAAATAATACTTTAAATGTGAACATGCATGTCATAAATTTTGTAGTCTCTTTAAAGTAGGATAAATCTGGTATTTAAAGTAGTCTTTGTTCAAAGCCATTTTTTTTCTAACAGTCATAAAGGGACTCTGATTTGTGCTGCATGAACAATGCCAGCATCATCATTTTAATGTTATCCATATGGGCTTCTAATAATAGATAAGAGTCTACATTTGTATTATATGTCTTAGAGACATTTAAAATCTAGATAAGGAAAGGCTGATTTCATTGGCCCCATAGTTAAAGGAAAGCAGACCCTAATTAAAAGAATTCTGTTCTGAATTAACTAGTTTGACGTGTGCTAATTGACAGTTCCTGTGAAATGGCTCTAATTAAAGTCAATATGTCTTTTTCAATTAAAAGGAAATTAAGAATATACTAATATACATTAACAACTTAATCTGCCTTCAATATCCCATACATCAGCTGCGTTTCCCCCCTAACGTTACTGGAGAACCATCTGACATGAATCATCTACTGTTTGCTTACAGTATCTCATTATTACTTCACACAAGCACAGCAGTAGTAGATATCCCCTTGAGGAAGAAGATAACCTGCACATGCTTTGATTTTCTGGGCTCCTAACTCTTAGTTCATTAAATATAAACCCACCTTGTTGAATTTAAAAAATGGACATTTCTTAATAAGAATTTTTGCTAACTGAAAACAAAGACAAGTGTTCTCAATTAGTTGGTCTTTTTATGATAGGCCTTAGAGGTAATTGCATTCTGCTGGAAAGAAGGCTGGACTATGTTTTCATCATTTGGGTTGATTCAAAGCAAAGCTTGATTTGAACAACATACAACAAAAACATCTTTCAAATCATGTTCTGTTTCCCAAGTGAAACTTTGGGGAAATCTCAGGTGGGAATACTTTGCATTGTATATACAACAGGAAAATACAAAGTAGAAATGCTTAAATGCCAGCACCAACAGAAGGCTCATCTCATTCAATGAAAATGTAACATTAGAGAAGCTGTTTATAGCAACATAATTAAATATTCAAATGTACATTACCAAAGCTATGGTGTTAGCAATTTTAGTTCTAGAGAAAGTAATATTAAAGTGAAACATCAATACTAATGTACACAGCATTAACATCACATGAAGAACTATGAAAAAGATTAAAACTATTTGTTCTATTTGTTTCTTAGTAGATGATTATAATTGAGACATTTTAATTATAATAAAAAGAAAATTTTTAAAGAAAGTTTTTACACCATCAAGATATCATATGCAGTTTTTTTCATAGGATATAGCTAATATTTTGATAGGCATTCCATCACAACCCCCTTTTTCCAGAGCATAAAATTCAACATAAAATGTAGCTGCTTATATAAATAGGAAATTATTTTACTTACTTTCACCAAAACCAGTTTATTCATATTTAATACAGATCAAGAGAAAAGGTAAACAAGTCACTTCTACTTTTCCACTTCTATTCATTTAAATTTTTAAAAGATAAAATTTGCTATCACCTGTAGCATTCTGAGTATCTTTTGGAGGGATGGAAAGGCAGCCAGGCAACTAAACAACCCAAGATCTCTCACTGAAAGCATTTTTTCTCCAAATGTACTCTGTTATTCTTTTCTGAGTAGTTACCAAAAACTTCAGTGAAAAATCATCTTAAGTGGAACTCTAAAAGCAGCTGAAGTCTGGTGAATTTCCAGAGTGAGTAAATGCATATTAATTCACTTTCAATAAAGCACCTCTTTATAATTATACATATAATCAGACTCAATAGTTAAAATGTAGCACTGTGTATTACCATGTGGAGCCCCTAGTTTGATTTCCAATCCTAGGATCTTGCTCCTCGAGCTGGCATAGACTGGAAATGCTGCAGTAACAGCATGTACTCAGCTTTTTGAAATGGGAAAGAAGCCAATGCAGCAAGTTTTGTGCCCAATTAAAGAGCATTGTCTATAGCAGCCCTACATAACATAAGGCCTGCAGACTGAACACAGCCATGAAGCAATTGTTCATGACCCACCCACAGATTTGGGAAGGGGAAGCAAGCAGAAAGACAGACAATATGGCACCCATGTCAACAACAAGAGATAAGACTGTTCCACAGACTCCACCTCTCATGTTACAATGACAATGCTAACCTCAGGATGGCAATCAATATGATCTGTCAATCCTTCCAACAAAGGCATTCACCATATCAATGCTGCACTAGTATAAGAATTTCCTAAAGGGCAGTTTTATATAATTGAACTGAGAAGAGGAAATCTCTGTAGCATTCATCTGAGAATTTATACTCTTTGAGCAGTCAATAGATACTTATTGATGATTCTCATGGTTGATACATTCTTATAAAAACTTGTTTTCATTTCTCTCTTGCTCCTGTCATTCAAGTATCAATGGATGACTACATAACTTACTGTTCAAACTGGAACATTTTTAGGAATGAACATGCAGGAAAGTGATGTCATGGAAGGTGGTAGAGTAGGATCATTCCTCCACCCAAAAAAACCCCACTGAGCTGGCAAAAACTATAAGAATCAACTATTTCAGAAGTCTGGAGTCTAGCTGCATATCTGCAGTGTCCAGAGGATAGCTTGATGAAGAAAGACACAGGTCAATTTGGTGAATTTCAGCATTATGCATAGCAACTACTATCCTTAGGCTCTACAGAAAGCAGACAAAGGGACAATGGCCTGTATTCCTGGTGTAATTTGCTGGTGCCAGGGTAGGCAATGAGAACCTTCTCCTCCAAAAACTGGAGTTCTGTATTTTGATCTATCTGGCAGTTGACTGAGGGGCTGGCACACAGGCTGGCCATTGGTTTAACCCTTATTGGCTAAAGAAGATTCCCTGGTATCAGTTGAAGGAAGTTAAAGAGAGAGAACATATTTTATTTTCCTTCTCGTATTGGATGCAGGCATTTAAGGAAAATTCTATCAGTTCAGTGGCTGACCATGAAGATAACAAAACATAGACTACAGCAACCACACATGATAAAGAACAGAGTCTTTGCAAAACAATTTGGAAAAGTCACTAAACAAATGAACAACGACAGCCTTCATCAAAACACAACAGCAATTCTTGCTGCAGGGGGTAAAGTGATTTCCAGAATTGCCAGAGTACAGTATTGAAAATGTCCAGTTCTCCATAAAAAATTACAAAGCACACACAAAGATAGGAAAGTATAATCCATTCACAGGAAAAAAAATTGACAGAAGTCATTCCTGAGGAAGCCTAGACATGGAACTTACTAAACAAACATTTTAAATTAATTGTCTTAAATACACTCAAAGAGCTAAAGTAAACCAAGGATAAACAGATTAAATTAGGCAAATTATGTATAAATAAAGAATATCAACAAAAAGAATTTTTTTTAAAAAAAGAACATAGTAGAAATACTGGAGCTGAAAAGTATAGGAGATGAACTTAAAAATTCACAATTCATATTGTCTGCCAATATGTGCAGACAAAAGAAAGAATCATCAAATTTGATGATAGGGCAATGGTAATTAACCAGTCTGATGAGCAGAAAGAAAATGAATGAATTAAAAATGAAGAGCCTAATGGATCCATGGAACACCATCAAGCATACCAATATACACATTATGGAAGTTACAGAAAGAGAAGAGAAAGAGATGGCAGAAAAAAATATTTGAAGAAATATTATACAAAAACTTCCCAAATTTAATGAAAGACATGAATCTAAATCCAGGAATCTCAACAAACTCCAAGCAGGACAAACTGAAAGAGATCCGCACCAAGACACATAATAATCAAACTGTTGAAAATCAAAGAGAAAATCTTGAAAGCAGCAAGAAAGAAGGGATTCTTCACATACAAGATAGCTTCAATAAGATTAACAGCCTATTTCTCATGAGAATCTATGAGGGCCAAAAGGCAGTGGAATGAAATATTTAAAATACAGAAAGGAAAAAAATACCAACTAGGAATTTATATATGGCAAAACAATTCTTCAAAAATGAAGAAGAAATTAAGATATTGCCAGATAAACAAGAGCTAAGGGAATTCATTGCTAGTTGACCTGATCTACAAGAAATGCTAAAGGCAGTTCTTCAGGATTTGTATGGAGTTACTAAAAAGTAACTTAAAGTCATACAAAAAAATAAAAATCACTAGTAAATATAAATACACAGGTAAATATAAAACCTAGTATTAATATATTTTAGACTATCTATTTCTCCCTTCAGTTCTGTAACTCCTATTTTTATTTCCTCTATTATTTAAAAGACTAATGAATAAAACAATAATTATAAATCTACATTAATAGGTACATAATGTATAAAGATTCAATCTGTGACAATAACAACCCAAAGGGGAGAACAAAGTTGGATAGAAGCAGAGTTGATGTATGCTACTAAAGCTAAGTTGATATCAATTCAAACTATGAATTGTTATAAACTTAGAATGTTAACTGTAATTCCCATAGTAACCACTAAGGAAATAATTTAAAATATACTGAAAAGGAAATGAACAGGGAATCAAAATGGTATACTATAAAAAATTTGATCAAACACGAGGAAATATTGGAGGAGTTGAGGAACAAAAAAGACATGACACAGAAAACAAATAGCACAATGGCAAAAATAAGTCCTTCATTATCAGTAAATACTTTAAATTATAAATGGATCAAACTCACCAATTAATAAACAGAGACTGGCAGAACAAATTTTTAAAAAGCATAATATAGCTATATGTTGCTTATGAGAGACCAATTTTAGACCCAAAGAGCCGGGTTGGCTATACTAATATCAGATAAAATAAATCTTTACATCAAAAACTGTTGCAAGACACAAATAAATACATTTTACAATGATAAAAGATCAATTCATCAAGACAATATAACATACGAAAATATACACACCAAACAATAGAGCCTCAAAATAGAATAATAGTTGGAAACTTCAATAGCCCACTTTCAATAATGAATAGAACACATAGAAAATCAATAAGGAAATAGAAGACTTGAACAATACTCTAAAGCAACAAGACTAACCACAAATATATATAATACTCTACTTGCAAATAGCAGAATATATATCCTTCTCAAGTTTACATGAAACATTCTCCAGAATAAACTGTATGTTAGGCCATAACATAATTCTCAATAAATTTCAAAATATTTATTAAATCATACAAAATAGGCTGGGTGTGGTGGCTCACGCCTGTAATCCTAGCACTTTGGGAGGCCAAGGCGGGAGGATCGCTCAAGGTCAGGAGTTCAAAACCAGCCTGAACAAGAGTGAGACCCCATCTCTACTATAAATAGAAAGAAATTAATTGGACAACTAAAAATATATACAAATAATTAGCCGGGCATGGTGGCGCATGCCTGTAGTTCCAGCTACTCAGGAGGCTGAGGCAGAAGGATCGCCTGAGCCCAGGAGTTTGAAGTTGCTGTGAGCTAGGCTGATGCCACGGCACTCTAGCCTGTGCAACAAAGTGAGACTCTGTCTCAGAAAAAAAAAAAAATCATACAAAATATCTTCTCCAACCACAATGGAATAAAGTTAGAAATCAAGAACAGAAAGAAAATCAGAAATTTCTCAAATACACAGGAATTAAATAACAGTCTTAGTCACTAGGGAAATTAGAAAATGCTTTCAGATAAATACATATGAAAATACAACATATCTAAATTTAGGGTGCCAGGCACAGTGGCATGTGCCTATAATTCCAGCTAAGGTGGGAGGATCATCTGAGCTCAGGAGTTTGAGACCAGCCTGGGCAATGTAGCAAGACCCCTGTTTCAAAAAAAAGCATAGATGCAGAAAAAGCAGTGTTCAGAGGTAAATTTATAGCTGTAAATACTTACTTTTTAAAAAAAATCTCAAATTAACATCCTAATTTTATTAAGGCAGCAGTCCCCAACCTTTTTGGCACCAGGAACCAATTTCATGGAAGACAATTTTTCCCCTGACATAGGCATGGTGGGTTGGGGGCCAAGGCAGAGCTCAGGCAGTGATGCAAGTGATGGGGAGCAGCTGTAAATACAGATAAAGCTTTGCTCCCTCACCCGCCACTCACCTCCTGGGGGGTCGTTCCCCACCCCCAATTCCTAAGTTTCATGAAAGACAATTTTTCCACAGACCTGGGGTGGGGAGGGGTGTGGGGGAGTGGAGCTCTGAAGCCCTGTCCCTAACAGGCCATGGACCAATACTGGGGTTGGGGACCACAGCTTTAAGGAACTAGAAAAAGAAGTCCAAACTAAACCCAAAGCCAGCAAAAGGAAGGAACTCATAAAAATTAGAGCAAAGATAAATAAAACAGAGGAGAAAATCAATAGAGAAAATCAACAAAACCAACAAATGGTTCTTTGAAAAAATCAACTGCTGTGGCCCCACTTGGGGAGGAAAAGTGAACGTAGAAGACAAACAGCAAATGACAGACACACAAAGACAGTACAAGACTGCAGCCTTCCGCATCTGCAGCATCTTTATTTTTAACACTGTTCTTTTGGCATCTGTCCCAGTCTACCCCAACTTTTCCCACTGCTATTTTCTGTTCCCAGAATGTTTTCATCTCAGCATGGACTAGTTCTCACCGCTCTGCCTCAGGGAGTTGACGTTTGCATCTCCTCCTTTGCCCTTTCCCGTTTGCGTGTCAAGGCACCCTGGCTTGTTTGCAAGTCACAAGGTGTCTTGAGGCTGATCAACAAGAAACAATCCGTGTGAGAACAGATGTTCTGAGAACTGTTCAAGCATGGCTAAGAGATGACCTGGTGTCCACTACAATCAACCATAATGGTTAATTTTCTGTGTCAACTTGACTGAGCTAAGGGATATCCCGATAGCTAGTAAAACATTATTTCTGGGTGTGTCTGTGTGGGTATTTCCAGGAAATATTAGCATTTTAATCAGTGGGCTGGGTAAGAAGATCTCCCCTCACCAATGTGGGTATCATCAAATCTACTAAAGGTCCAAATTGAACAAACAAGTGGAAGAAGAACAAATGTTCCCTCTCTATTCTAGAGGTAGGGCATCCATCTTCTGCCCTTGGACATTAGAGCTCCTGGTTCTCAGGCCTTCAAACTCCAACACTTACACTCATGACCCCCCCCCCAATTCTCAGGCCTTTGTCCTCAGACTTGGAGTTACATTATCAGCTTCCGTGGTTCTCAGACAGGCCCTCAGACTCTTAACTGAATTATACCACTGGCTTTTCTGGTTCTCAAACTTGTAGACAGTACTGGGAATTCTTGGCTTCCATAATCACATGAGCCAATTCCCATAATAAATACACACACACACACACACACACACACACACACACACACACACATATCTATCAGTTCTGTTTCTCTGGAGAACCTCGACTAATGCATCAACCAAACCAACAAATCTTCAGCTACTGGTTAAGAAAAAGAGAGAAGATGAAAATAGCTAAAATCAGACAAAAATGCAGGGACATTATGACCTTTACATAATCTAAATTGGTTATAAGAGAATGCTGTGAACAATTGTACACCAACAAATTAAGTAATCTAGATTAAATGGACAAATTCCTAGGAACACAAAAATTATCAAAACTGACTTAAGAAGTAGAATATCTTAACAGGGATGATCTGTAATCAAAAACCTTCCAGAAAAGAAATGTCCAGGACCATATGGCTTCAGTGGTGAATTCCACCAAACATTCGAAGAAGAATTAACACCATTCTTTCTCAAACCCTTCCAGTGAAACAGGAGAGGGAACACTTCCTGACATATTTTGTGAGGTCAGCATTGCTCTGATACCAAAACTAAACAAAGACATCAGAAGAAAACAATAAATCAATATCTATTATTAACATAGATGCAAAATTCCTCAACAAAATACTAGCAAATGAAATCCAACAGCACATTTTTAAAAATTATATACCATGACCAAAGGGGATGTAACTCAGGAACACAAGTGAATGTTGAACATATGGAAATCAATCAACGTAATATATTAATAGAATGAAGGAAAAAACTACATGATCATTTCAATACATGCAGAAGGAGCATTTGACAAAATTCTATATCCTTTCATGATAAAAACACAAACTAGGGAAGAAAAGAACTTCCTTAATATGATAGAGAGCATTTATGAAAAACCCACAGCTAACATCATGTTCAATGGTGAAAGAATGGAAACTTTTCCCTAAGATCAGGAACAAGACATGATGCCTCTTCAACCATTGCTATTTGACATTGTACTGGAAGTTCTAGCCAAAGAATTACTCAAGAAAAATAAATAAAAGGCATCCAAACTGATGACACCTTTTAGAAGTACAAAGAAGTTAAAACTAGCTTATCTTTATTTGCAGATGACGTAATTCTGTATATACAAAATCTCATAGAATTCACACACACACACAAAAAAACAAACCTACTAGCACCTATAAATGAATTCAACAAAGTCTCAGGGTACAAGAATTAGTTGTGTTTCTATACAGCAGCAATGAACAATCCAGCAAAGAAATTGAGAAAATAATTCCATTTACAATAGCATCCAAAAGAACAAAATATCTAAAAATAAATTTAACCAAGGAAGTGAAAGACATATACAACTGAAAACTACAAAACATTGCTGAAATAAATTTTAAAAGACCTAAATAAATGTAACTATTTCCCACATTCGTGATTTGGAAGACTTAGTATTGTTCACGTGACAATACTCCCCAAAGAAATCTATAGTTTCTCAAATTTATATGGGCCCATAAGGGACCCTGAATAACCAAAACAATATTTAAAAAGTAAAATACCATTGGAAGACTCATATTTCCCAATTTTGAAACTTACTACAAAGCTAAAGTAACCAAAACAGTATGGTATTGGTATAATAATAGATGCATAGAACAGACTAGAACTGAGAGTCCAGAAATATGGTCAATTGATTTTCAACAAGGGTGCCAAGATCATTCAACAGGAACAAATGGATAACCACATACAAAATAATAAAGTTGGATCACTGTCTTGTACAAAAATTAACCCAAAATGGATCAACGACCTAAATATAAAAGCTATTATAAAACTATTAGAAGAAATCATTGGGTTAAATCTTCATGACCTCACATTTGGTAATAGATTCTTAGATTTCCACAAAAGTATAAGCAATAAAAGTAAAAATAGATATATTGGACTTCATAAAAATTATTTTGTGCATCAAAGGATATTGCAAAGAATGTGAAGGAACAATCCACAGAATGGGAGAAAAATTTTTCAAATCACATATCTGATAAGGGATTAATATCCAGAATATATAAAGAATCATTACAACTCTACAACACATAGACAAACAACCCAAATTTTAAAATGGGGAAAAATCTTAAATAGACATTTATCCAAAAGAGATACATAAATGATCAAGAAGCACATGAAAAGATGTATAACATCATTGATCATGAAGGAATGGACAATAAAATACCATTTCACACCCATTAGAATAGCTTTGATCAAAAAAATAAAAAATAATAAATGTTGGTTGGCCAGGGCTTATAGAAATAGGAACCCTGAAACATTACTGGTGGGCATGAAAATGGTGCATCTGCTCCGAAAAACAGTTTGGCTGTTCCTCAAAAAGTTAAACACAGAATTACTGTATGACCCAGAAATTCTGCTCCTAGGTATATACCCAAGAGAAATGAAAACATGTCCCCACAGAAACTTGTACACAAATGTTTACAGCAGTATTATTTATAATAGCAAAAACGTGGAAATAGTTCAAATGCCCATTTATGGATAAATGGATAAACAAATTGTTGTAGGAGTATATCTGTATGTGTGTAACTGAAAACATTACGCTAAACGAAAGAAAGCAGACACAAAATGTCACATACTGTATGGTTCCTTTTATATGATATATCCAGAATAAGCCAATCCACAGTGACAGAAAGCGGATTAGTAGTGACCAAATGAAAATTGCTTCCAAACAACAAAAATTCCAAGATAAAAATCAGCATTTATTATAAGAAAACTAGTCTAAGTAACTATTTACATGCTTTGGTATGGTTTTCTTTGATCCTTTCAAACATCATGCATTTTGCAAACAGTGATATTGTACTTACATGGATTTAAGCTACAATCTCCATAGGGTTTGCATATATGTGGCTCTTGTTTTCAGCACTTCATTCACTTTTATTTTAGTCTCTTCTCTGATGCTTGATTTTTGCCTTTTCTCATTAAGAAAAAGAAAGTAGAATTATATGTCCAAATCTAGCATTAAATTACAATTCTTTTTAAGTGAGAAAATAAGACCAAGCACATGGGGAAAATGCAAATAGAGGAAAAAAACTCTCCAAAATTCTAATTAAGCTGCAAACCATAAAAGTGCACAGTTTCCATAATGAAATTTAAATGTTTACAGACTTTTCATCAAGAGACAAACAACCAAGGATTGGCCTTGACAACATAATGGAAGTTAAGAATCTCAAGATAATACCTATTGTTTTATTCTATTTGTAAAAAAATAATTTATCTCCAAAGTTTTTAATCTTTAACACATAAATATGTATACTATATAAAATTTTGTAATAAGGTACTATTTGTACTCATAATTATGGCTATTAGTGGTCAGCTAATTTTTAAGAGAAAATATGCCCACTAACATCACTAGTTATGGTCCATTTTGAAAATGCTCTCTTCAGACAAATTTTCTGAATTTAGTTTATAACTTTAAAACCAGGAAGAAGTGTTTTCTGGACACTATAAATTAAGCACATTGTATATTTCTCAAAATCATTGTATTAGATAGATGGTATTATTACCATACATCATAACTATGATCTGAACATAAAGAAGAAATTCAGTATCACCATAATGAAAAATTAGAATTGAAATGAATAAATTACCTCTCCAAGACTTGACCAAAAACAGTAGCCAAATGTTTTTCAAATATCATTCTAAGCTATCCCTGAAAGTGAAGAAAATCAAAGCAAAATGTAAAAGAAATTCTCAATTTCTTTATTCATTCATAGACCAGAGAGTAATATGAAATACATATAAAACTTACATGTCATCTACTTTTATCTTTATGTAAATAATTAGCAAAGTATTATAACTGTTTATGTCTTGCTTTGCTCAAGCAGGCTTGTCTGTGAGGGAAAGAAACTGCTGGGTTGTTAATGTTAGCTAAGCACATCCTATAAATTTTAGAGCTCCGAGAAAACACATTGTGGCAAGAAGTCTATTCAAAAAATCAGCATGTGGGACATAGCATGGCTTGGCCCTTGTAGGAGGACAGCTCCTCTTTGTCAGAATTGCTTTTATCCAAGGATTTCTGTTATTATTCCCTTCTCTCTACCATATCTCCTACCTAGAATATTATGAAGTAGACATCCTCTTTAATTTACGCATTATGGAGACTGTTTGTTTTCACTGTTAAACAGATAAACATGTTCTCTACATTTATTTGCTCACTAGTTGAAAACAAAGAAATACAGGTGTTTTTAATGTTTTCCTGGCTTTGTCATATAAAGTGATTGTTCCCAGCCATTCTTAATTTACATACCATGACTTTTGTGATATTTTTCTCTTGCTGCTCCTGTTAATTGGATATTCATATTTGGTATGTCAACTCATAACACCATTTCTCCTGAATCTGATGATCCTTGGACGTATAATAAAGAGACAGTCACATCTTTGCCAGCAAAAGAAAGACATACTACATGCAACTACACACAACACTTTCTAATTGTTTGCTTTAGCCTCCACTTTACTGTGAAAACAGAAGGCATCTGCAATAAATGGTGCCAATTTCCAATAAGGCAGCTTACACACAGAGAAAACTGCATGAAAAGAAACCCAATGACTCTGAAATACTCTGTCCAAATGAGTGGACTTCTGAAATGTAACCCTTTCTTAAATTTTTGTCATATATTCAGTAGAGGCCTTTTTTTTTTTCAAGTTAATTCTTCCACATGCTTCACTGATTAGTAGTAGCTTTATCTTGACATTCCCATAGACTATGACAGAAATGAAATAACTCAAAGCCTAGCTTTCTAGTTGAGTTTCCATTAATGCAAGGCAAAGGACTTGCATGAAGAATGCCGAAGCAGGAAATGACTTGGATAGCAATGAAGATATTACACTTTGTTTGTTTAAGTTGCTGTGTGAAAGGCAAACCTTCCCACTCCCCTCATCACCACAGCTGTGATTATAACTCTGGCTGGCTGAAACTAAATATAAGATTGTGTTCTCTCCACCCAGATGTCAATCTTTCAACTAGTTGGTTTACAAGTTGTGAGAAAAGACATGCTCCTGTTTTCAACATGTGGGTGAAAGATCCCGCTGTGGCAAATTCAGTTAGATGGAAAATTGAATTTTCTCTCATAATTCTACCTCATGTGGAACAGTGACAACTACAGGACTTTGGATTATCTCATGGAACCCTGTTTTTTGCTTATTAACTGATGTATATTTCATTGTCTCTACCCATAAACGGATGTTTAAATGTATATACTATACTCAGAATACATTTAATGTAATATATGTGCATAAATCCAGGTTGATATAACTTTGACACATATGACATAATTAACATATGAAGAAAAATGATGGCAAATGCCATAGCCTGAAATATCAGGAAAAGTCAAAGTTAAGATTCTCATTAGTTTTCTTGCATTCCTCATGTTGTAATTAAACATGTCACTAAATACCCACACTGCATGAACTTGTCATTTGAATCAAGGATCAATTATAAAACATCTGATTTTCAAGTTTGCTGATCAATGCACAGCTTTAAATAGCATGTACACCATTTTTGCATTGGGTTTTCTGAGTGTTCTTTTTAAAAATAACAAGTAGTACTATGCTTCAAATTTTTTCTTAAAAGATAACTCTTACAACCAAAAAAATAATTATAATAATGATAACATCTTCTGGGGGACTCTGAAAATTAACTCTCTTGGAATCACGTACTCTAGAGAAAGATTTAATAGTCTTTCTTGCGTTGTTTGTTCCTCTGGCTAAAACATTTTGTACGATATGAGTTACAAGCTAACAAAACAAGTAGGAATAAAATTATTTTTTATTGCTTAAGAAGCTCAAAAATAGTCAAAACAATTTTTCTCATACTTTTTCAAAATTTTTACCTCTGCTCAAAGTTGCAAGTAAGTGTGTTATACCCAAAGAATTTTTCTGAAAGCTACAGATATCTTTGAGATATCAGCATATTTAACTATGACTTGTATACTTCCAAGCTATTTACTGCATATCAATACTGCCTCTATTTTAACACTTGCACAAAGCAAAAGATCTAGTTGAAATTTATGAAGTACAAAAAAAAAAGAAATTTATGAAATACAGAAGTTACTCTATGTGTCAGGCCAATGCCAGATGCAGTCTTAATGAAACACCTATGCAGCAAATAGAGGAGTATAAAAGAAAGCAACAGGGAAGAGACAAGTTAGAGGACAGCACAACAAAGACATAAAATCAAACAGGAGTAAATATAATTGAATAGTCTCTTCAAATACTCACAAAGTACCCTGAACTAAGTAAGAATCTGCACTAGTGTTCACAAATTATACTTAGGTAATTTTTCTATTTTATTAAAAAGAATTTATATTCACTATAATGTCTAAAAACCTTGTGACTGTATTTATTGCCTTTATGAAAGAAGCACTAAGCTTAGTCGACCTAGGTTCCCCTACATAAATTTTTCTTTGATTTGGAGAAAAAAGACAAAAATAAACAAGGCAGAGAGGAGGAGAAGGATGAAAGTATGCTGAAAAAGACCTTAAAATAACTATTACAGACATCAATAACCTTTGCAAGTAAAAGAAAGCAGAAAAGCTTTGCTAAAATCACAATTTTAGTTATAAGATATATCTTATAAAATTGTTTCATATATGTGAATGTGTATGTTCCTTTATTAAATAATTATAGAAAAGGGACAGCACATGGGGTGATAGAAGTACAAGCATACCTTATATTATTGCACTTCACAGATATTATGTTTTTTTACAAACTGAAAGCTTGTGGCAACCTAACCCCTGCATCGAGCAAGTCCATCACCACCATTTTTCCAACAGCATGTGCTCATTTAATGTCTCTATGTCACATTTTGGTAATTCTTGCAACATGTCAGACTTTTTCATTATTATTATATCTATCGTGGTGATCTGACATCAGTGATCTTTGATGTTACTATTGCAATTCTTTTGGGGCATCACGAACCATGCCCAGGAAAGATGGAGAACTTAATAAATGTTGTATGCCTTCTGACTGCTCCACTGACCAGCTGTTCCCTAACTCTCTCCTTCTCCTGAGGCCTCCCCATTCTTTGAGATACAACAATATTGAAATTAGGCCAATGAATAACTCTACATTGGCTTCTAAGTATTTAAGTGAAAGGAAGAGTCATGCATCTCTCACTTTAATTCAAAAGCTAGAAATGATTAAGCTTAGTGAGGAAGTCATGTCAAAAGCCAAGATAGGCTGAAAGCTAGGGCTCTTGAACCTAACAGCCAAGTTGTGAGTGCACACTAAAAGTTCTTAAAGGAAATTAAAAGTGCTACTCCAGTGAACACATGGGACATGAATGATAAGAAAGCAAAACAACTTTATTGCTGATATAGAGAAAGCTTTAGAGATCTGGATAGAAGATCAAACTAGCCACAACATTCCTTGAAGCCAAAACAAAATACAGAGGAAGCACCCAACTCTCTTCAATTCTATGAAGGCTGAGAGAGGTGAGGAAGCCGCACAAGAAAAGTTGAAAGCTAGCAGAGGTTTATGAGGTTTTAGGAAAGAAGCCATCTCAAGAACATAAAAGTGCAAGGGGAATCAGCAAATGCCAGTTATCCAGAGGATCTTGCTAACATCATTGATGAAGGTAGCTACATCAAACAACATATTTTCAATGTAGATAAAACAGCCTTCTTTTAGAAGAAGATGCCATCTAGTATTTGCATAGCTGGAGAGGAGAAGTCAATGGCTTCAAAGCTTCAAATAATGATGACTCTCTTGTTAGGGGCTAATGTAGTTAGTGGCTTTAAGTTGAAGCCAATGCTCATTTATCATTCTGAAAATCTTAGGGCTCTATGCTAAATCTACTCTGCTTGTGCTCTATAAATGGAACAACAAAGCCTGGATGACAGCACATTTTTTGCAGCATGGTTCACTAAACTATATTAAGCCTACTGTTGAGATCTACTGCTCAGAAAAAAAAGAGTCCTTTCAAAATATTCTGGCTCATTGACAATGCACCTGGTCCTCTGATGGAAATGTACAAGATTCATGGTGTTTTCATGTCTGCTCACACAACAGCCATCCTGTAGCCCACGGATCAAGGAGTAATTTCAACTTTCACATCTTATTATTTAGGACATATATTTTATAAGGCTATAGCTACTGTACATAGTGATTCCTTTGATGAATCTGTGCAAAATAAACTGAAATCTTTCTGGAAAGGATTCACAATTCTATATGCCATTGAAAACATCCACGACTCATAGAAGGAGTTCAAAATATCAACATAAACAGGACTTTGGAAGAAGTTGATTCCAACTCTCAGAGATGACTTTGAGGGGTTCAAGACTTCAGTGGAGGAAGTAATTGCAGATGGAAATAGAGAATTAGAACTATAGATGAAGCCTGAATCTGTTACTGAATTGCTATAGTCTCGAGACAAAACTTAAACAGATGAGGAGTTGCTTCCTATGGATAAGCAAAGAAAGTGGTTTCTTGAGATGCAATCTACTCCTGGTGAAGAAGCTAAGAACATTGCATCACTGTTGTGAACAACAAACGATTTAGACAGAAACTTAGTTGTTAAAGCAATAGCAGGGATTGAGAGGATTGGCTCCAATTTTGAAAGAAGTTCTACTATAAGCCGGGCACAGTGGCTCACACCTGTAATCCTAGCAACTTGGGAGCCTGAAGCAGTGGATCACTTAAGCCCAGGAGTTCGAGACTGCACTCCAGCCTGGGCAACAGAACAAGATCCTGTCTCTAAAAAAGAAAAAAAAGTTCTACTATTAGTAGTAAAATGGTATCAAAACAGCATCACATGCTACACAGAAATCTTTCATAAAAGGAAGAGTAAATCAATGTAGCAAACATCACTGTTGTCTTACGTTGTTAAGAAATTGCCATAGCAACTTTTGGCTCCCCACTTTTGGCAGCCACTACCCTGATTAGTCAGCAGCCATCAACATTAAGGAAAGACCCTCCACCAGCAAAAAGATTACAACTTGCGAAGGCTCAGATGATTGTTAACTTTTTTTAGCAATAAAGTATTTTTATTATAAATTAGACATGTACATTGTTTTTTTAGACATAATTCTAGTGCACACTTAATAGCCTAAAGTCTAATGTAAACATAACTTTTATATGCACTGGGAAACCAAAAAATTCATGTGACTCATTTTATCATGATATTCACTTTATTGTGGTGATCTGGACCTGGACCTGCAATATCTCTGAGTTATGCTTATAAATACATTTGTTCTACTGGCAACATGACAAAGTGAATTGCTCTTGCACCAAACACAGAGAAATGCTGGATAGTATACAAACAAAGAGGGAACTCAAAGCCAGAGTTACAAAAGTATAAGCTGACAGCATGACAACTTAGGGAGATATAAAGTAGAAATTGAGTCTGGGGGCCAGTAGCTGAGGTTTTAAGGTCCATATGTCAGGATAGGATATGTGGTTTGGGGCCTACACAAGTATAGGAGTTAGCATGAAATAACCAAGGTACCTGAATAAAAAGTTTGGATAATCAAAAGACGGCTTATTCCATAAAAAAGGGATATTAAAAAACAAAAACAAAATCTCTGCTTACTAGCCCAGGAGAGCAGCAAGGAAGCTGGTTCTCAGCCAAAAGCTCTGGGTAGAAAAAAATTTCCTATGAAAGAGTAAGACCTAAAGATAGGTTTGGGGTCCAAATTTATATTACCTGCATGATATCATGGTAATCCCATGCCAGATAAAAAACAGATTCTAATAAGGAATGTTTATACAATGTTACAGTGTGATCTCTAGGAAATATTATTAAATGAAAAAAACTAGTGAATAGCATATTTGCATTCATCTAGGGAAAAAATACAAATCTGATTCCATTGAAAAAACAAATACAAAGGGGACAGGCAAAATGGCGGATGAGAAAAACAGCCAGCCAAAGTGTCTCTGCAAGAAAGACAGATTTTAGATGAAAGTAAAGAAAACAAACAGGCAGACAAAATAGATCAAATGAGAGGTGAAAGGAAGGGTGCCTGAAACTGCAGGAGACTCTACGGAAAGAAGTTGCAGAGCAGAACTGGAAGGAGAAAGGTATCGGCAGGGTCTAACGCTGAGAAGCTTGGAGACCAGCTACAGGGGTAGGCAGAGTGATCAAATTTCCCCTCCCTTGCATCCCAGACTGCTGGTGGGCTCCTGAGCTGCTGGAGAGACCTGCTAACACCAGCCCAGAGACAGTTGCCATCAGTGAGCAGTGAGCTTCTTGAGGACAGGGCACCAGGTTCCTAGCTCCTTTGGGGCACCTTCCACCACACAGACCCGAGCCCATCAGCAGGCACCATGCTACATTCTCCTCTTCCCCTCCTCTACCCACAGCTACCGAGAAAGACAATTTGGCCACCACCCGGAGGCATCCACAGGGAACAGGACCTTTCCTTTTGGGGCACTGCAGCAGACTGAGGGGTATTCGGACTGTGAGCTGCCTACCCGCTGGCCCTTCCAGGTGCTGCTTGCCTGGTGACTTCAGCAGAGCAGGGCAAATTCTGAGACGGAGAGACATTGATCCAGCTTGGGCACCCCATGGGTCACTTGAGACCAGAACTCTTCTCCCTGGAAGGGTCAGGGATTGATCTCCGGGGCCAGGTGACAGATCTGTAGACCAGATTCCATACACCCAGGTCTCAATCATATTGCCTGGTGGCACAGAAGGGATAGCTGTGAACTAGTCTACTAAGCTGTATGTGCCTTCAGGGGTAGATCAGAGTACGTCCCAGCTTGGTGTGGTTGAGGCGCAACCATCTTCCCACAGGAGGGGCCTTGCTCCCAGCTCAGGCTGATCCTGGGCAGGAAATCTCCCAGCTTACATCATAGTCCAAGGAGATCTTAAGGTCCTGCCCATTGGCAGAGGCCAGGGAGAAACCACAGAATAAGGGAAGGTGGAAAGGAGTGAGGCCTGCTCTACACTGCAGGTCTCAGACAGCCCCACCCCAACACCCAGGCCTTCTGGCTGAGTGAGACCATTTTGGCCTCTCCCTGGCAGCTTTGCCCAGAAGCAGAGAACAGACCTTTGACCCCTGCTAACAGCATTTGTGGTGTTTGAGGTCAGGCTCACCCAACCTAGCCCCTCCCAGCCTCACTCACCCACCTGTCCCCACTGAGGTGGAGAAAGACACACCTGGAAGTCCCAGGGTCTTACTCACCACCTGAAGCACTAGAGTGCCTCTCCAGAGGAATGAGAGCTAGTTACAGGACCCAAAAAAATACTGCAGCTTGCTCCTCCCAGCAAGCGCCACCTACTGACAGGGAGGTCATTCTGCACACCCTTCTACTGCATTTACTGACTCATCATACAGGTTGTGGTCGATTCTCACCCACAAACACCACCTACTGACTCAGAGACTAAACGAGGCTTGTCATTATCTAAACAAAAATCTAAAGGTAAGAAGCAACAGCTGCTCCAGATGGGAAGGAATCAGGGAAAGAACTCCAGAAGTATGAAGAATCAAACTGAAAGCACACCCCCAAAGGGGAACACCAGCTCTCTAGCAATGGATATCAACAAAGTTCAGAACATGAAAATGACAGAAGAAGAATTTCAAACATGGATTGTAATAAAACTCAATGATATGTAAGAGAAAATGGATAACCAACACAAAGAAACCACAAAAAAAATCCAGGACTTGGAAGAAAAATTCACTAAAGAAATTGATATATTAGCCGGGCGCGGTGGCTCACGCCTGTAATCCTAGCACTCTGGGAGGCCGAGGCGGGTGGATCACTCAAGGTCAGGAGTTCAAAACCAGCCTGAGCAAGAGCGAGACCCCGTCTCTACTAATAATAGAAAAAAATTAATTGGCCAACCAAA